>VZTU01002541.1:0-56266 GCA_013400835.1 Zapornia atra | reverse complement strand
GGGGGGGGGGGGGAACGGTGGGATTGGCAGGGTCGCTATTCCCCTGCCTCTCCGGAGAAAACTCGGGGAAGGGAGAGCGCCTTCACGCCCATGGATGCGTGGGGGGGCCCCGCGCCCCGCTGGAGCCGCCGCCGCGGGGCCCGGCTGCTGCTGCTGCTGCTGACCGTGCGGCTGGGGAGCGGGTGAGTATGGCGGGGACCCCGCGCCTCCCGCCCGCCCTCGGCTCCCTGCGCATCGCATCCCGGGCTGATCTCGGGGGCCGCGGGCTGGGCTTGGGGAGGGGGAAGGGGGTGTGCTACGCGCCGCGAAACTTAAAAAAATAATAATAAAATAAAAAGAAAGGTGCCGGTGCTGCGGCGGTGGGTCCCGCGGGCGGGTGCGGGGGAAGCCGGCACCCGTAAAGTAAAACTTCTGCTGCATTCCACTTGTTCGCTGAGCGAGTTAGCGAGTCTGGGCTCAGATCGGCACCGGCAAAAGCGCTTCTCCCCCGGCAGCGTCCGGCCTGGGCTGAGAGCGACCCGGGGCAGCCGGCTGGCCGGGGACCCCGACACCCTGAGGAGGGGCGGCGGTGCGGGCTGCCGCCCGGCGCAAAGAACTGGCCTCCGCTCCGGCACCTCCCCGCCGCGGTGCCTGCCCGTCCCCGCTCGCTTGCTGGTTGCTGCCGGGAGAAGAGGCTGGAGTTTCGCTGGTGAGCTGCTGCGGCGCTGATGGCTTCTTCAGAAGAGCCTGGTCCCGCGGCCGGTGGTACTGTGGCGGGGGGGCACCTGCTCGTGGTGCCGGTACTTTTTGGCTGCGCCGCGCACGCAGCGGGGCATCCTGCACGGCACCGGCTGGTGCCCCTGGAGCCCTCGGGAGTGGGGCTGGGCCCACGCGTGGGGTGGTGCCGGGCAGCTGCTCAAGTCCCAGAAGTTGGAAACCTGGGTTTTAAGGGAGAGTGGTAAAATCCAGCTGAAGGGCTCCGGATGAAACAACAGTTTCGTCCTGTTGTGTAAATGTGTTGTTAGTACCCATAACCATGTAACAGAAAGCCGTTTGATCGTTCCACTCCATTAATAATTCAGAGCTAACGTGAATCATTCCACAGGTTATACTCTCATAAAAATCACAAGGCAGTACCGAAAGGGGATTTGACTGTTGCCCGGTGTGTATTTTTCTTAATGACAGACCAAATTATCATTCTAAGAGGATATAGCAAATGTGTAGTACAAAGGCGGGGGGGGAATATTATGCATTTTTTAAAGTCTGTTAGACTGTAGACCCCTTCCCCATACTGAATGGTCATCTGTGTGAAGTGTGTCGATCTCAGCTGATCTGTCTCCTTCAGAAGGCTGATGTGTTACCCTAGTTAGAAACACCACTGATTATACTATTCTTAATCTGTGTCTTTTTAAACCTTGGCATATTATGGAAATAATGTTTGAAAGTATTGATGGAAATTATACCAGTGCAGCTGTGCATCTTCAGAATGTTTCTTAATGAACATATTGTACCACAGGTATGAAAGAAATTATCAAGTGGTTTGAGAGAAAAGAATATGCATGCTAATTTATCAGTTCAGGGACTCAGTTACAAAGGAGAGGGACTAGCTAAAAAAAGTTGTAATTTTGTTTGTTTGTGAAACTGTGGCTGTGATTACAGGTCTGGGTGAAGATTATTAGGAATACATCTCATTAACAGTAGCTTTTGTAAATAAGTTGATAAGAAGTCTTTAGTGAGGAAAAGAGGTAACTTATATACATTATTTGTGCTTTAGTAGATCTCAGATAAAATGGAACCTTTGGTATAAACATCCTTATATTTGAATCAACTGTTTTCAGGCTTGTCTTTCATTCAGAGACTACATGGGAAAATGGTGAAATGGTGGTTCTTGAGAAATTTTTCGTCCCCCACCCCCCTTCTTCTTTTAAGTGACCACAAATGAACATGTTTTTCAGATTCTGATTCTCTGGTGTGTAGTGTGTTACAATTCAGGGGTGTTTGCAGAGAGCTCAGGAGCTCTAGTGTCCTTTAGCTGCCTACCACAAAGTAGGATGGAAATACTATTTTTATGCTTTGTATTCCTTTCTGTAGTTTCAGCCAAAGCTTTCCCTTGAAGTTCAAACTAAACCACAGAAGTAATGCTTTTCTCTAGAGTAGACCAGGTTGCACCAATTGTAGCTGGTTTTCAAAAAAAAAATAAATTGCAGGAGCTATCTTTCCAACACATACTTGTGAAGGGTTGCAGATTGCATCACTTCTAGTATGCACTTAGTATCCTAACGCACTTTGTGCTGAGTGTGAGTGAAGTTACTTCAGGTGTAGCTAATGGAGCTAAAGCCTAAGCAAGGAAATAGAGTGCAACCAAGAGTTCGTCCTCTTAATGTACTGCCCCAAATGCTGTAGTGTGACATTAGACCAAACTTCCTTTACCAAAGTGATTTATCAGAGATGAACTCTGTCCCATAAAACAATTATTTTCACCCAGTTCTGCGTGATCTCTACAAACAGACCAGGATGGCCAATGCACTTGATGCAACTTCATAGTATTTTGAAGGATTATTGTCTTCAGTAGCAGAAATTGGGCTGTGAGCCTTTCTATAAGGTTTTTAGAGGGAAAAAAAAGTATTTACCCAGCAGTCACTGCAGTCCTAAGTGTTCAGCAAACCCATTATTCTTGTTGGACTCAAATAAATAGATGATTCATAGGGAGAGCATAAGAGCTGACAATATAATTAATACTATTTCCTTAGTTCTAACCATACAGGTGCAGCATAACCGTAACATTTCTTCTAATTTATACTGCTTTAAATGGTATGTGCTGGTCAGCATCCCTAACAGTATATTGTAAACTTAATTTTGGACATATCCTCCCTTTAGCTTTGTAACCTGATGCTCTAAAAACCAATTATAAATACTCCATTGCAATGTAACTGTCAGCAGGTGCAAATGCCAACTAATATTTTCTTTTCCATTTCAAAGTATCTCTTAGGAAAATACTTATATAATAAAGCCTGCATTTTCTTCTCATATAAATTCCTGGATCAGAGTTAAGCCTGTCATAACAACATGGATTTCTTAATGCTTGATAATAGTGATTTACTGTTTCATTTGAACACCTGTGATATTTATTCATTATTATTCTCACTCTTACATGCTTTGTTCATGATGTGACAGTGAAGAACTTATTTAGCAGCCCCCGTGGTTTAAAATACTTTATTAAAGTTTATTAATATTTTCTTTTGTTACTTCATACTTTTTTTAGTATGAAGTTTAAGGTGACATAAATATTGATAAGTACTTATGTTCTTTGCACAGTTTTCTTACATTGGATTTAAAAGAAATATTCAAACTATGGTGGTAACATTAAAAAAAGGCTCTCATAGTAAATGGCACTATTTTTTAAATTAAATTTTGTTTGTTAAATATTCCTGATGTTACTTAAGAGCACCATTGCTTCTAATTCAAGCCTTTCTCAGTTGGATACAAAAGGTTACAGGTGAGCACTCAGTGGCTTTGGTCAACTTTTTCTGGATACATAAGTCTGGCCACAGAATAAATTACGAGGGGGCTCTGTGTATGTGTGTCTGGTTTTTCGCTGAGGCTGAAGAGGCATTAAAATAATCTGGGTTGAATACAAGACCTAGTTTCTATGGCCAACAGGTAGGACAACTTAAATGCACTTGGGATATGCACTTTTTGAAAGGGAGTTCTTTGGTTTGTGCTATCAGTTACAAAGTCATGCATGTTGAACTCAGAAAAACAAAGGCATCTCCCAAAATGGACAAACAGCCATTTTTTTGTAATGACATTTATGAGAGAAGAGTACTAAGGCTTTTTTTTAGTTACCTGCCTAGCCCTTCCTTGCACTTCATACTACAGCATGTGTACTTAGGTAAAATAACAATATCATAACTTCTGTGGTAAAGTGCAGCAGAGAGAAGTGATAATTACAAATGACAGTATGTAGCATACTGACAAGAACCTTTCAAAGGGTGGTGAATGACAGTGACGCTGGCTTACTTCTTAATGCTTTCTCTGAATGGTAATAATTTGTAAGGAGTAATTCAGATGCAATTGAATTAACCTGGAGATGACACAGAAGTCTGGATTTTGCAGTTATACACCTGCAAATTTTTTTTAATAAGGCTGCAAATAGCACTGTGAGCTCAGTGGCCCAATGGCCTATGTAAGAACTTGATTCTGTGTATCTAAATGGAAAATGGAAAATTGTGCAACAACACTGAACTAATAGGTGAGACTGGTCATCAGGAGTTGACTGGAACACAGCTTTCTTCAAAGAAAAGCTCAGTGATATGGCATAGAGGGAATGAAAAAACAAATCTAAAATATGCTTTCCTTGGTAGATGTTTAAGTTAGTATGATCTGTAGTGATAATCCAGTCTGCTACCAGAATAAACAAAACTGGAGAATTTACGCTGGTTTCTGCATTAGTTTTGTCGCTTCAGTATAATTCTTCTAAATCCCTGAATAAAGATTTGATGAGGAGGAATCCAATTAAATATTTTACAGTATTTCTAGTCTGAGGTTTCTCTGGCTTCTAGCTGGTGGAACTTCTGCCCCCTTCTGCTTGCTGAAAAAGCCAGATTATTTTTTCCCCAGTACCACCTGCTACACATGGCTCAGTCACTGGAGCCCACATCCACCTCTCTGTGGGGAAATTCGGGACTTTGTTCATACCTCTGAGTCTGCATGGCAGCCTCAGGGTTCAGATCCACAACTGCAGTAGCTCTTCAGGAAAGAAGCGTGGTCTGCTGCCAGATGGTCTTCAACAGGGAAGCCAGTCAACAAAGATCTTCCTTGCCTAGTGGGCGTCCACCAAATTTTGCCTTGAAGAGAACTCTGAGGACCTCAAATTGGTTCTGAAAATTCTTAAAGGAATTAATATTTTGGTCAGGAAACACCCTACTGTCTTTCTCTTTCCAGCCTAGTCTTTCATGATGCGTTTTAGATTATTTGCTTGGAGAAACCTCCTCACCTCCTAGAGATGAGAAGCTGCAGTGCAGTCATATGCCTAGCAGTTGTGGGATGAGTGGTCTCCTCCAAAAGGAAAGTCCTTTATGAATGTTTCACAATAGGAGATACCCCGTGCAGAGTCACAAATGCCAATGAATTGGATTTACTTATGCTACTGTCATACTGTTAGGAGTATTTCCCTGGTATATGTAGTTTGAGAGGCAGCTTGATACCAGCTTACATTTTTCTCTCAGACAAGTAAACTGAGCTACTTAAATTTCTTCAGAAAATGTTGAATTGTTTGTTCAACCATTTTGTAAGCTCCTTCCATTTTTTCTTTGAGGAACAGACCTCAAAAACAGGTAGATTATATAAATACTCACAGAATATAACCTCTCTACTCCTGCTTCATACAGCTGAGGCACTCTAACCTAGTACTGCTCTGGTGTACTTCATGCGCTTTTTGCTTTCTGCCTTGATCCTCAAATCCTTTTCTGTGTCACTGCATTCATCTCTCAAAAGGCACGAATGGCTAATTCTGTGTTTCTAAATTTATATGCAGTTATTTTTCTTATTTTCAGGAAGACAGACCAACATAGTAAGTACGAAAGATCTTAGGTAATGTCCCCTTTGGGTTAAATTATTTGAGGTCTGAAATAGATTGTTAGTCCTTTCATTTAATATGGTTTTCTTCTTATTTAAGGCAGTGTACCATGAGGGATTAAGTCTTATTATTATTGTCTAATTATTATTAAGTCTTATTAATGTAATATGGTCCAACTTATCTTTCAGAATACAGTTCAGCTGGATGGAGTTTATATTAGGAAAAAGTTGTCTTATTAAGTATTAATTTAGGTGGCTAAGTCATGATGCTTTTTTTCTTTGTTGTCCAATGTCATATTTACATGGCAGAATAGTAGATGTTTTTAAAAATAAAGTTACGTCAGTGCTTTCCCTGGAGGAGAAAGGTACTTGAGCTCACCAGCACTCAGCCATCAAATACGTACTGGATTGTATCAGACCTGCTACAGGTGAGCTATGGACCTAAGGTTCTTGCTGTGTTGACAAGGGCCGTCCAACTGATGGCCTGCAGGTTGCTTCCAGCACAAGATGACTCTAACAGCCATAAATTTTAGTCACCATATGACAAGAGATGGAATACCTCTGTTGTAAAAGGTATTTTTTATATTTAATAGACTATAAATTGCAGTGAAGAAATAATTTTGCTTGCAGAGAGAGGGAGCAGAAGGTTTTTCTTACAAGGTTTAGCCCTTATGGAATATATGCACCTCTTTGTACAATTATTCATTAATTTCAATGACCTTTAGATTAATCCATAATTGCCTAATGATGGTTACACTAAAATTTCAGTAGAACTCATTCAGCATATTTCTCTTTGGGACATGCCATTGCCTAGTTATTGTAGTTGTATGGCATTTTCTATGATTTTAAGCCAGATTCACCTTCATGCCAAAATTATGGTATGCAATTGCAATTCAGAGCAAGTCTCTGTTTCTGTAGCTGCTTCAGTCTATACATGTTTCTTTGCCTCTTTTCTCACATGTATACTGGAACTTGGAAGTATTTTAGACAAGCTTGTTTTTGTGAAGGGCTGTAGTAGATTCCTAGTTACCCGAGTATTTTACAGGAAGTATGCAATGAGTTGTGTTGTATCAAATGTTTGCATGCATATGTTGAAATTTTATAAATTTCTTGAGATGCTGGTGGCATTTAAAAGTAGAAATCTAACAAAGTTGACTTTGCAATTTGATGAATGGTCTAGTGACTGTGGGATGACATTTAATTAGGTAACAGCTTTTTATTGTGGCTTTGGTTCTTAGCATTCGTTTATCTTAGGTTTGCTTAAAGTCTAGCTCCAGCATGGAAAGTGTTTCTTGAATCAAGGCACTTAACCCATCAACAGTATATCAGTTTATTCTGAACTTGATGATAATTAACCTTTCATCAGTCAACTGTAGATAGAGATCTGTAGTCTCTTCAGTGAGGTGCTGACAATGTGGCACATCATCATGTCCTTCCTTGGCAGTTTGGGGCTATTTTGTCCTTTTTTTAATACCATTTGTCCCTTTTCAGTTATGTCTACTTAGGCTCTATAATTTGCAGTTGTTATCCTTTTATCTTCTTTTCTCTGAGTCTTCATTTCTTCCCTGCTGTTTGGTCTGGATGAACAGTGGAATATGGCTATTTACATTTTAATTATTTGATTGCACAGTCTGACCAAAACCCACAAAGAAGGTAAAACTTACCAGCTGAGAAGATAAGGCTTAGCAATTTACATTTCTAGGATTCATTCAAATCCATCTGAAATAAATCTCTGTAAGAGTTTTAGTAGGTTTAGATTTCAGTTTCAGTCAAGGCAGTGCAGATTATCCTGAGGCCGACTTTATCTTCCTGATAAGTTTAAGTTTTCTGTTGCATGCAATGGCCAAAAGGTTTTCCCTAGAAGACATAGAAGATGAATATATGTTTGTCTAAAAATTTTACAACAAAATGCTCTTGATCTCTAAGATTAAAATACAGTTGGCGTAAGGGCCTCTACTAATTTTTCAGCTACATTAGAAATGTTTCTACTAGAGAAAAGGAGGGACGTAGTTACTGAAGATAATGGGTACTTTCAAGTACCTTTCTAGGCAAAGAACTGCTTTAAGACATTGAAATAATGATTTTCTCAGAACAGAGGAAGAGGTGTACTTACACTGCGAATGTGGGTGTTATGATCAATAAGTTACCCAGTTTTTGTAAGCCAAAATGAAACACAAAACACATTCTGCAAGTTTGTAATTGGAACGTGGAATAATTGATGTGAGGAAAGAGAAGTGAGAAGTGAGGAAAGAGAAATGAGAAGTGTGTCCCGTTTCCTCGCTTGTCTGGAGTGGAACAAGAACTGCTCAGAGCATTAGGAATAATTACATTAGCATAGCTTTTTCTGAAGACAACTTATTTTTTTCCACGTTGAAACATTGCTTTTATCAAGTTCATATGTTTGCTGACAGGGCTGCTGTTCAGATGAGCTGCAGAGGCTGGGGGAATAGGTTGACAGGAATGTTAAAAAAAATTCATCAAGGATGAGTGGTTAAGTCTGGCACATGGGATGACCTGGGGGCACTGGAGCTCAGTGGGGGCTGCTGTGAAGCAACTCTGCCAAAAAGGATGTGATGTTCCTGGTGGACAGCATGGCACAATGGCAGCAAAGAGAACCAGCAGTCACCTGGTCTGCGTGATCAGGTGCATGCTCAGGAGATTAAGGGAGCTGATTGTCTCCCTCTGCTCAGCACTTGTGAAACCACATTTAGGTAATGCATGTAGTTTTGGGTTTAAACTGGAGGAAGCTCAGCAGAGGGCTACCAAGCTGGTCGGGAAGGAACACTTGCCCTGTTTGGAGAGGGCTGCTCATCCTGGAGAAGAGGTGACTTTGGGGAGGGGGGAGCAAAAAAGCCCCCCAGGACTTATGTGTAGGTGATTGAGAAGACAGGTAGGCTCTTCAGCGGTGCATGGTAAGAGGATGAGGAAAAATGGTGATGAACTGTAACAAGGGAAGTACCAACTAGATACAAAGATAAAAATTCACTGTGAGGACAATTAAACAGTCGAGCAAATTGTAAGTGAGCTTGTGGGATCTCTGTCCATGGAATTTTCAAAGACCCAACTGGACTAAGCTCTAAACATCCTGCTCTGAATTCAGTATTGTCACTCCTTTTAGTAGAAGTTGACTTCCTAAGGTGTCTTCTAAATTGCATGATTCTGCTTGAGGGCTTTTTCTTCTGTTGGTTGGGTTTTGTTTTTTCTTAGTGTGGTTTGCTATCTTACTTGTGCAAGGTTCTTGCTCTCTATAGCCTAAAAGAGGGGGATGCAGAAACAGGCAGTTGTCTCCATCATGTCTGAAAAACTGGGAAGAATATTTGGTGGCCACAGATGTAGGTAAAGAGCTATTTTTACTGAGATGGTCCAAATGAGATCCCGATACTAACCAAGCTGAATCTGTTTGAGAATCCAGCAGCTCTGAAATGGCACAGAGAATTACCTGTGCTTGGATACATAGATGTGAGGAAAATTTTCAATTGATTTCTGGACCACAACTTGATAGGAATAGAGGTTGCAGTTATACTGGTCTGAGCATATCAATATTTGGATGAACTTTGAAGGAAAGAAGATTAACTGTATTTTTTGAGAAGACTGATGGATAAAGAATATCTGTGATGCTTAAAGTCCATATGAGGGTTGGGTTTATTTTAAGATTTTAAAAAGCCATTTGAATTAATAACAAATATGACCGGTGTGATTTAAAATACTGTGTAGCATTTTCTGCAAGTTTACTTGGAGGACAGCAATTTATGTGGATCTCAGAACAAAATTGTTCTTCTGGGACACATCTTTATTAATAATAGCTGTTGTTCTTAACATTAAAAATTCACCTTTCTATAAGTGTTCTTTGCAGTCAGGTTGTGCCATTATTAAATGTTGAGAGTTAAGTCTGGTTGTATTGTTCAGTAATTTCTGTTAAGATTAGTTTTTGTAATATTAGTATCACAGAGGTGTTGAAGATAATTTTATAAGAAATGTGATAATCCTTTTAAGTGCAGGTCTTGCTGGGACTAAAATTAATTGTACTGAAGTTATTGTGTGTGGGAGAAAATGTTTCATATCTTTCAGAGATGTACTTCAAAGCTGCAATGACTCAAAACAGCTTGATCACTTGATGCTTGTGATATGTAGTAGGGTATCACAAGTTTGATAGTCTAAACACTCAGATATGTTGGCAATGCTTTTCACTACAGGGAATGAACAGCAGAGGTGCCTGCTTTTATTCTGTTAGTGCTATGATTGTTCAATTTTTAAAATAAAGCTTTGCCTATCTAGTACTAAGTGAACTTCTTTATGTAGCTTATCCTAAAAATCTAATGTTTGATTCGGTATAAGAATTTCTAATATTTTTCCCACACTTTTCCCTGATAATTTTATTGTTGACTTAAGGTCCAGATTCATCCCTTCAGTAAAAAATCAGGAAGGGGAAGGGAAGATGGAAACAGGGCAGGAAATTATAAATAGCCAGAGAAATATGAGATTAGTGAAAGTGAAGAGCACATGACAGCATGTGAGTCCAGAAGAAGAATCAACCTAACAGTATGTGGTAGATATACTGGGGAAAAAAAAGATAGAGGGAGTAAGTAAAACATACTTCAGTGGGAAAGAAAAATAAATTTTGACACACAAAAACCCATGCCAAAGTCTGGTGAGGCATAAGGAGGAGGAAATAGATTGATAAAAGCATCTGAGATTGAATGAGTCGGGGGAAGAGTCAAGAGAGTGTCTAAATCAGTTTAGGAAGGATGAAGAAATACATCAGTGGTTCTATATCCCACAGGATTAAGGAGAGAAGTAATGCTTTCTGGAGACATATTTTCAGTAGCTACATTTCTTTGCTTGCAGTTATGCTTATTTTCACAGAAATTTTTGTCATGAATAAAGCATATCAGTGAAGAAGCTGATGATGAAATGCAAAAGAGAGTTCATTTCTGCAGAAATGTAGTAGAACTGATGAGTATGATCCTGAGAGATGTTTAAACCATCCACTACTGACAACTAGCAGTGGAAGTAAGCTTTCAAGAAAACCTTTTGAAGAAAAATGCAATTGGGTCCTAGTCTAGTAGTCATGACTATGTGTTCCTGCTACTGAAAATAAGTAATATTTGTGTATGTGCAGGAGTCCTGATCCTTTTTCAGCTTCTGAAGGATGCTGCAAGTCTGTCTGAAGCCCTTGTTTTAGCTTAGGAAGATCCAAGGAGTAAGTTAATATGTATTTTAAATTGCTGACATAAAAGTAATTACTCATTCGTACCATGTTGAAGTTGGATTTTGCTCTCTGTAAGAAAGTTTCTCCTGTCTCAGGCATGGCTTAAACTTGCCATCCTTCTAGAGGTCAAATTTTCACCTATATGTGGTCCTATGCCTCAGTCATTCATGTAACACGTGTCTCAGTGCTTGCTTTTTCAGCTTCTAAATTAGAATCATTACCAGCCTCTGTGAAAATGACTGAGTCTGGATGTTGGAGTGTCAGTGACCATGTTTTCTTTTTCAGCAATGCTTTAGGTCATTTTTCATGTGTAGAATTTGGCTAGGTCAGGTGAATTCTGAACTCTCATTGATGGGGCCATGAATTATACTACTTTACCACATATAGGCATATGTTGGGTGTTCTGGAGAAAAACAGTGTCTGTTTACATGTATGATTGGTTAGAAACCTTCCCTAGAAACCTTGTCTGTCTTGACTGACTTCTTATGAAGCATTGTGGAATACTGTGTTCAATTCTGGTCCCCGCTATATAAAAAAGATGTGTACAGGCTGCAGAGTCCAGAGAAGAGCCACAAAGATTAGCAAAGGACTGGGAAGCATGCCATATGAAGAAAGGCTGAGGCTTGTTCAATCAGGCTTGTTCAGCCTTGAGAAAAGAACGCTTAGGGGAGACCTCATCTCCATGTTCCAATACTTAAAGGGGGGCTGCAAAAAAGATGGAGACTCCCTTTTTACAAAGAGTCACATAGAAAAGATGAGGGGTAATGGGTGCAGGTTACTCATGGGGAGATTCGGATTGGATGCAAGAGTAAAATTTTTCACAATGAGAGCAATCAGCCATTGGAAAAATCTCTCCAGGGAAGTGATGGATTCTCTTAACATTGGATTCTTACAATCAGATTACTTAGCTGAGCAGCGTGCTGGGACATCTTTTCTAAACAGTGCTTTTGTCTAGAGAGAGCTTTTGTGAAGAAAGGTTGGACCAGATCATCCTTGAGGTCCCTTCCAACCTCATATTCTATGACGATTCTGTGATTGTCTGATTAAATGCAATACATTGACAAACCTGTGTGGCTGTACTGTGGCTAACAAAGTCATCTCCCATGTTTACAATTTGGGAAACATTGCTATTTTGTCTGAAAGTTGAGAGGAACATTTTTTTTTTCCCAAAGTACCAGAAAATTAAAGTTAAATGGTTATGTTTAGAGGACATAAATATAATGTGCTGGGAAGCACAGTCAGTGGATAACAGCTGTTTTAAGGCATGTTTCATAATTTTGGTGTCACTGTGCCCTACCCCTGTATCCGTAAAACTCCACAATCAGCTACTTTGGGCTGCTGTTGGAGAAACTAAATGAAGTGAAGCACAACTAGTCTTACTGCTTTCATTTACATGTGTAAGGCAAAAAGGAAAGTGATCTGTACCTTTCAGAACAGAAATTATCCGGAGCACTGACTTTCCTTCTTATTTATTTATTAAACGCTGATTAGAGTATTCCTTGTACAGGAGGTTTACTCAGTGTCCAAAGAGACAAAGTCACTGTGCAGGGTTGTTTAAACCTCATGGTTACTTGATGGCTTGATTGAGTTGCTTGTGTACAGTCATGAAGTGTTGGTGGAGAAAATTAAGGTTCCTGGCCCAGCCTCTGCTGCTTTTCCAGAAGTCTGCAGGTTCCCCATCAACCAACCCTGCTTGGAGGACTGGAGACCCTCAGATGTCTTGGGTGGGAATAGAAGGCTGGGAATGGATAGGTAAATTGATTCTTTACTGTGTTTATTTACTCCCACCTATCCTATATGTGTATTTCTACATGTAATACTTTGATACATGATGCACATAGCAGTAGGAGCACTCTCACTACCCATATTTTCCCCAGTTCATTGCATAACCTGACAGATATTAATTGCAACTTAAAACTAATCTGATTGTTTTTCCTTGTATTTAAAGGAGAACAAAGACCTATGATACTAATGTCTGAAGATGAGCATGTTGCCTAATGTTGAAAAGACTTATTTAGTCATTTGTTGCTTGTGCTCAGGGATTTATTAGTCATGGTAATGTCTCCAATTAGTTGAAGGACAGAGAGCATAATTAGGGCACTTTTTGCCTAATTACTGTTAGCTGTATACATGCAGTTTACTGTTGAGTTTATGAGGCTAGATGAAGTGTTATAACAACAAGCGTGTTAAGAAGTCAGGTCTCTTTCTATCATGCTTTAACCTGGCAGGAAGATAAAACAACCACACACCCATTTGTGGGGTAGGGGAGAAAACTGAAAAGGAAATACTAGTGATGGAGCTCATGGGTTGAGATAAAGACAGCTTAATGGTACAGACAAGGGAGACAATAACAATAAGAAAAGAATATACAAACCAAGTGGTGCACAGCACAATTTGTTATCCCTCAATGTCAGTAGTGAGCTAGTTCTTGAGCCAAACTGCCTCATGGCCCACTTCCCAGTTATATACAGGGAATGACATCATACGGTATGGAATATCCCTTTAGTCAGTTTGGGTCAGCTGTCCTGGTTGTGTCCCCTCCCAGCTCCTTGGGTGCCCCCCACCTTCTTGTTGGTAGGGTGGTATGAGAAGCTGAAAAGTCCTTGACTATTTAGCAACAGCTAAAAACATCAGTGTGTTATCAACATTATTCTCATCCTAAACCCCAAACACAGCACTACACCAACTACTAGAAAGAAAATTAACTCTGCCTCAGCCAAAGGACAGTTTCTTATTTATAAACTCATTAAAATCAGGGTTAGCACCCACAGTAGTAGATGTAAAGTAGAATCGTGTTGTGGACCAGAAATACTTTAATATCTGATGTCATATTTTTTTGTTCTGAATTGTCGTAACTCCAGACATTCTGAAAAAGACCTGCTGGGTGGACTTTGTTGGGAAAGAAATAAATTTACAGTAAATGGTCAGCGGATTGAGTATTATGTTCTGTCTATTGTGGAAATGACCTTTAGATGAACTTGGAATGGAAAAGAATTCCTCTTTAATTAAGTTTGTCTTTCCCGCTGGCACTATGGGAGAGAGGGGAAAGTGCTGCTGTTAAAGGGAGGGTGGAGTTAATTGACATTAATCTTCATGGGTTTGTTAGATTTATTTTAACTGCAAAGAAATAAAAAGGTGCTCAGCCCAAGTTAACTGTTGCTAAATATTTGTATAGCATACTTTAACATTTTAGTTATCTGGTTTGGAATGAAGTTTGCTGTCTTCTGTCTTTCCTTTTATCCCATTCCAAACACTAGAGATAGAGCTGTACTTTACAGTATGAGACACACAAAAACTCAGGTAAAAAGGTCAACAGTTTTGAACCATCATGTTTTCTAAAGTGAATTTTTCTTTAAAGAACTTGTTCTAGTAACCTCGGTTAGGTCCTCGTAACACCATCTCAGACGATCCTGCTGACTGTGTAAATCTGAAGGGATTTCTACCATTGAAACAGAGTTGTTCAAATCTATTTAGTATGACAAAGATCAGTAATTCATATTCCTAGAAATTAATGTGTTCAGTGTCTGTCCTGTTGCCTTTGTGTGTCTAGGTGCTGTTTTGGGGGAGCTTTATGCAACTCCCCCCAAAACATCTGGAATTGAGAATTCAAGTTGGCACTTTACATTCAAGTGCTTTGCTTCACTGAAGGGCATACAGAAGACTTTCTATATATTCTGGTCACTTCTTTATTCCAGACAGCATCATTCATTTCTTATCTCAGTCCTGTACCCACGCATCAATGGCTATGGCTTAGGAATCAAAGTATAGAACTGGGTACCATCAGCTCGTTAGAGACATCATAGTCTTTATTGAATGCTCAGGGGTCTTGGGCACATTTCAAAGAGGAGCTAAAAAGATGGTATATTAGTGGCAAGATGGGTTAATCACAGTCAGTCATCTTGGAAAAGGTAAGAGAGGAATAGGGAGAGTAAGAATAGCCCCTTTTACTCTGTAGAACTGTGATAGTCTAGTTCCTCCACATTTGGTTATATTAATTTCTGATTTGTTGGTTTAGCTGATAGACTAGTGAGCCAAAAACTTGTGTTAATCTAGTGTCCTGGTATGGAAGTCTAGTGTATTTATTTTCTATCAGTCCATGCTTTTTTCAGTGTACAATATTTTCTAGATAAAACCAGATAGCACTGTATAAATAGTAGGAAATGTGTATTTAAAGTCAAAACTCCTGTCAGAGACAAAGTAAAGATAAAGAAATGTTGCCTCTAATAAAAGTGCCTCTTTAAATGGATTTACCTAGTAATGGTTGGAAAAGCTGTTGGATGTCGGGATGGAATTTTTCCTTCTCCCCCTGGAATTGTGTTACTATTAGATTTTTGTAAGTTACTGGTGTCCTCATCTGTAAACCTATTTGTAGTTCAGAGTTTTAAATTTGGAGGAGCACCAGAGATCACCCAATGAAGCAAGACAGAAAAAAGAAAATGTGAAATGTATTTATATATTTTTTTTTCCTACCTGTTAATGTCAAGTTTATTTAAATACAGTAAATAGCAGAAAATAAAGTGGAGAGCAGATTGCTCAGAGAGGTTGTGCAGTTTCCATCCTTGGAGGTCAGCAAGATACAATCTGATCAAGCCCTGAACAGCCTGCTGTGACCTCAGAATTGGCCCTGCTTTGAGCAGGAGGCTGAACTGGGCTGAACCTCCCATGATCCCTTCCTACCTGAGTTGTCCCGTGCGTCTATAAATAAAATTAAGAACTCTTCAAAGTGTCAAGATGTTGGAATGACTGAAAGTGGATATGTCATGGTTGTAACTCCTCTTGGGTTTAGGTGGGAATGGCATGACCTCTCGTACTTTTCATTTTGGCTAAATCTATGCTGTTCTTAATAGTGATGTGGAAAGAGCATCAAAGTAGGATGAGACTGTGTCATCATCACTTCAAATTCTCTGAAAATAATTGAGCTGATCATGAAAGTGAGGTGTCCTGGGTCTGTACAGAGCTCTGATAGTTTCACTGTGTTTTCTGCTGTTTGTGGGGTGAAGGACAAAAAGAGGAAGAAGAAAAGGTCAGTTTTTTAGTGGGCATGTCTCTCTCCTTAGAGAGCTGCTTATAAATGAAGTTTTACTCCTCATCATCTTAATGCCCCTGGGGAAAGGCTGGGATTGCTGCTGCACAGTTAGCAACCATAAACTAATTTATGTAGTAATTAGATGACAAAGTACAAGCAGACCAAAAATATATATAAAAAATGCTGCATGGTAAAGAAACATGAAAGAGATGGCAATAGGTGGCTTTGAGGGAAAAAGTGTACATTTACAAAACTTTCTACTTTTAGTGCTTCCATTAGTGGGATCCTGCTAATGGGAGATGTTAAATATTTAATATCTGACATTTATATGATGTCTATGCAGTATAGTACTAAGATTACGTATTTTATAGTGCATTTCAATTTTAAAGAGTGAAAACGCTTTTCAGACTGTTACAGGGAAGCTGTTAGTGAACCTGGTACTTAGATTCCATGTTGCTTTCTGCTATAATAGATGCCTGCAACTTGTTTGCAGCAAGCTAGGTATGAAAGTCCTGATACCTGAGCAGTGCCTGTTGTGCATCCCCAGGAACCTCCTGAGCTATTGCAAGCTCCCTGTTGCTCTTCCCAAATTAAAGAGTCATGCCCAAAACACCAAGTGGTTTCTTACAGCCATGATAGTCTTGATTTTCCATGAGACTTGCTAGTGTTACCTGAGAAGTGATGTGGGAATGTTTTTGCCATTCCCACAAAGAAGTGCAATAAAAGCCAGGTGTGCCTACTGCATCTCTGTCCTTTCCTGATTTTTTCTAGCCTTTCCACCTGAAGGCATAGTGTTGTTTCCACATGGAACATGCTGCTGGTTTTCATTACTGTAGGAAGTTTACTGAAAAATTCCACCCATGGTTTTGAGGGCAACGTATGTCTGTGTAATTTAGAAGCCCTTTAAATCCCTTTGTAATAATATAACAGTAACATTTTTAGTCTTATTGTACTATACAATCTGGTACAAGGACAGTAATTTGATTGCTCTCTTTTACTGGAATATCTGTGCTTATGTTAATACAGGAACTGATTTATATGGATTGCATATGTTCTGTAATATTTGCTAGCCAGTGTCCATTTGTGAAGATACGTTGTGTGACTGTCAGAGTTACTGCTTTCGGTCTGTTGCTCTTTGCTTGATTTGAGGCCTATAGTAGTTCCCTGAAATAAGCTGGATGAGTAATGGAGATTGCAGACTTGAGCGCTGGAGGAATACTTAACTCCACACTCATTTGATTCAAATGTAAAGAAAACGACTTCCAGGCATTCTTTGACCTTTTGGTGATATCTTAGGGAATCTACAGATGCAACCAAGGTATTGCAATTTTTTTCTGATGACTTAGTGATTAACTAGAAGTTGCTGCTTATCTAGTTAAAGGATAGGCAATGAATGAATGTGTGTTTTTATGTACATTTGATAAAGTAAGTAGCTAACAAATGGTTCTCTTAACTGAAAGGAGTGGTACAACATTTAACTATACCACGTAGACACATGACTGGAGCTTCTGTGGATGTTTAGCCATAGCGCATGGATGCAGTGTGTATTTATTTCTGAAAATCTGAATGGAGTTGAATAGGTATATGGGTCTCTCTTTATATATATACACCTAGATTACAGGAATGAGATTCTGTTAATATTTGTGCCACCAAGATATATCTATTACCATGATTAAGCATCTCTTAGAAATATTTGTACCATGATTTGAAAATGAAATACGTGTAGGGAAAAGCTTGGGAATTACATTTTGTGTATTAAAACAGGAAAAGGTTGACAGTAAGAGGATGCCTCCTGCTGCTTTTATGGGATTGCTGCATGGCTTGAGTTTTTCTGTATGGGTGATGTGTTAATGTGTCTCTTGACATGTTTATTAGCTTACACTATCCACCGCCATAAAACAAAATGTTAGTGTTTTAAATAAGGGCCTGCATTATACTTTTGGCACCAGAATGCATTTTGATTTTTAGAATCTAAATAGTGTTCAATATTTTATCAGTTTCTTCTTCACCTCTTGTGTATTTATTTTCAGCTTTTGGTTAGGTTGGTGGGTTTTTTTCCTGACTTTGTTTTCTTTCTAATTCACTTACCATAGAGCTGATAAAGCAGATGATGAGGATGATGAAGATCTAACAGTGAACAAAACATGGGTCCTTGCACCAAAGATTCATGGTGGGGATGTAACTCACATTCTGGACTCCTTACTCCAAGGATATGACAATAAGCTTCGGCCAGATATTGGGGGTAAGCCCATAAAATAATTCAGTATATAGAAGATGTGAACCAGAGATGGTGTGCATTTTGTCAAAAATAGTGAAAATCCACTTAATGCAGTTTTTAAAACTTAGTATAGCAAGCTCAATTCAACAGCAATACAGTGCAGTGGTTTTCAGGAACTGGTAAAAATAATGTTCTATGCAAGAGTAGATGTGTTTTATGTTCTATTTACAATCTCTTTGTTTTATGGAAAGTATTGCTTTTTGGTGACAGTGGGAAATCTATAATCAATCATTAAAAGGCAATTATAGTTTGCTTTGTTTACCTAAAATATTTTGACAGAAATGATCATAGATATAAACCAGCCATGGCTATTTAAATAATTGATCCTTAGTCTGTAGGAGTTTATTAAAGAACCATTACTAGATATTTTTACTCTTACTGTATAAAATGGATTTTAACTGTATATTCTGAGCAAATTTAATTCAACCCAGTTATCTTCTTCCCTCAGCTCAGAATTTGAAAAATTGCATAAGAATCTAGTGATATAACTTATCTTTTCTAGAGGAATATAGGAAGAAAGACTGCATTTCTATAGATTAAACTTTGCAGCTAGTAGGAAGGTAATATTGCTATATTGCTTTGGCAGGGGGGTTGGACCTGATGATCTCTTGAGGTCCATTCCAACCCGTATGATTCTGTGGTTGTCTTTCAAGAGTCAAAGCATCAATTCGCATATAACATTAAGTGTAAATATTTGGAAGAATCTTGCATTGAAAACATGGAATATATAAAACCTTGCCAGCTCTTGTCTACCACATGCATGCTGGAGCAAGCTAAGAAAAATAATTTATTTTCTCTGAGTTTGTTTCCTGATCTGTGAAGGGAGAGGTGGAGGACATAATTATTTGTTAAATACTTGGCATTCCCTATCAAAGCAATGCCATGTAAGTCTGTAAGCTGCTTAAATGATAAACAATACAACAATCGAGACTTGTTTCATTTCTGAAGAAGAGAGAGATGCAATCTCAAACTAAGCATTATCTTTTGAAAGCTTATGACAATTTTTTTCCTTCCCAAATTTCTTAGTTCTGTTTTATTGTGGACTGTTACCCTGAAGATGTTGAATGGTAATTGTTCTATCACTATCACACTCTAATCACATGTGAATCTCATGAAGTTTGTATAAAGTGTTTGCTTTCACATTGATTTAATTGAATTACTGCAAACCTTTAATAAGAGCGGTCTTCCAGCATATTTTTCCTTAAATTCTTTGTGTGACAGATGTGTAGCATTAATTTTTTTCCCCTAATTCCTTGATGCAACAGACAGTAAAGGGATTATAATGAATAGACTATCTCTACTAGGATTCCTCCTAATGACTGCCTGATAGGTGAGAATGAAAGAAAGGAGAATTCTGTTACTCTTCTCTACCCATAAAACTTAGAAATAAATTGAAAGAAAATAGAGAAAGATGAGTTTATTCTGCTATGGCAAATGAATTTAAATGGACACAGAACAATTTTGGTACAATCCTTACTTTCACTTTTCTGGTTACATGCTGAGTCTTAATAGGGCAAGGGCTTTTTGGAATCCAAATATCAGTTCCTGAACACTTGGTTCTAGCTTCCTGCACATGTATATGCTTCTTTTATTTTTGTTTTTCACTCTCTTTGATGAGATACTTCTGTACCAATCTGACCTTGGCTATCTGGGACCTACCTCTGTGTTATATATTAAAACCTACGGTTAAAGAATAATCAGCCAGTGATGAGAACAGGAAACGTGGGAGTGGTCACTTTGTTGCCAGGAGAAAACATGGTAAGACTGTCTCCCGCGTGGAGGGGAGGTTGCAGACTTCTGTTGCGAGGCAGAAATGTTGAGCATCATAAGATAAAATTTGCTTCAGGTAAAGGAATCACATTCCCTCCAGCTGCTTGGGAATTGTAGCAGATACTTAACAGATGGAAAACCAAAATCAGGCTATAGTGGATTCATCTCGTTTTCCTTCGACCATGTGGATAAAATCTGGTGTCAGATTTGACATCTGCAGAGTATTTGTCAGTACTTGTACAACAAGGTTATTGAACTGAAATTTTAATTATCTTTCAAAGCAATAATATCTCACAAAACAGTTTTACTATTGAATTACAAAGCTCGGTTACAATAGTAACATTTTTTGTTTTGAACCTGGACTTCTTGGGTTTGAATAACCAGAGCAGAATTTTGTTTTCTTCCCGATGTTGACACAGAGTTTCAGCATCTTAGAGTGAAATAAGGGCTTTCATTGTTAGACATGCAGTTACTTGAGGGAGGTGATAAAAGAGAGCTAAATGAAAATTGAAATGTCAGAGGCAATACTGAAATTTAATAAGAGAAAACCACACTCTGTCATTTTCTTTTTGTCTCATTCAAATATCCATGAGCTCTAGTGATTTCTTAACTCCTACCCTTTGCTATGTTATTAATCTTACTAGTCCTTATAAAATATACTTTGAGGTTTTGGAACATAAAGGAGCTAGTATTAAAGGACCTTCTGCTCAATATCAAGTAATAGTAGTTACCAGATGAAATCTCTTATCTGTCGTATAAATCCCTTTAATTACAGATACAACCTTGGAGTGTTGATATGTTAATAAAGGAGTATTATTCTCATTGTAACATTACCTTTTGGCTGCCTGACTTTATGACCACGCTGGTTTAGTTTCCATCCTGCATCAAGCTAGCTGTTACTTTTCAACTTTCCTTTTTAATTCTGGCTGCACATTGTTCCATCTCTCACATCTTAGGGATGCTGGGATGTTTATATTAGCATATTTTTTTCCAGCTATGTCTTATGTCCAATGTTGTGTATTCTATGGGTGAAATCCAACTGATCAATCAGAAAGTTTAATAAAAAATAGGGAATTGTCATCATATATCTACAATGCTAATGGCATGTTTTCAACCAACAGTTAGGAAAGTCATCATTGACAGAATTTTTAAAAATGATGAGGATAGTTGCTCATGGACTAAGAGAAAATCGATACTTAGAGAAATTTGGATAGGTAATTACAGTCCTATAAGCAGGGCACAGGTAAGTAATTGTATCTAAGTGCACTAATGTGAAAAAGTTGTATACTCATAAAGGGGAGGGATCATCAAACCAACTCCTGAGTCCACACAGGGCCAGCCAAGTCGTGGGACTGAATGCGTGATATAGACAGGAAAGTAGTAAGACCAATCAAGCAGAAAGATACCAAGTAAAGGTAGAGGGGCTTGTATTCTGAGATGAAGAATATTTTGCAAGAATTGAAGGAAATAGAAATACAAGAATAAGACACAGAAGACCATGTGCAGTGACTGTTAAAGGTGCTGGATTTGTGTGCTGCCTAGAAACTGATAGAAATTATAAAAGTGGTGAGATAGGTATATTTAGTAAAGATGGGTTTCTTTTTTTAAAAAAAAAAAGGTACAAGAAGTGTGGAGGACAAGGCTCTGCTTACATCAAAATCACTTTGAAAAAATTCTTCAGAGATGGAGCTGGAAGCCTGCAGTAGACACTTGAGGCTGAATTTTCAATGTTAATAGCCATATAAGTAATAAACTTAGATAACTGGTTGCGAGAATTACACTATTCCATTAAAAACTATTACAAATTGAAGGTCTCTGTTATTTCTGAAGGTAGTAGCCTCATGTATTTGCTTAAACACCACAAAGAGATCCTTCTGGTGAGGGTTCTGGTGAGAAGGTGGGGAGGGGGCTGCAGGCGTGACTTCTGCAAGAAGTAGCCAGAAGCTCTCTGCAGGCCTGAGAAAGCAAACACCAGCCAGTTCAAGGCGGAGTCATTGACCAAGGTCAAGCCCATCAGTGATGGTCACAGTGCCTCTGGGAATCACATTTAGGAGAAAAAACCCACAAGTGACTGCTTTTTGCCACCAGAGAAGGGACTGAGAATTTGTAAGAAACTGTGAAGAATGATGTGCTCCAGGTGCCAGAGAGAGAGATTCCCCTGCAGCCTGTGGAGAAGTCTATGGTGAAGCAGGGTGTCCCTCTGCAGCCTATGGATGATGACAGGGAGCAAAGATCCCATCTACAGCCCATGGAGGACTCCATACTGGAGCGAGTGGAGACACCTGAAGGATGCTGTGACCCTGTGGGAAGCCCAGGTTGGAGCAAATTCCTAGCAGCGAAACCACCAGCTTGTGGAGAGACCAACCCACACTGGAGCAGGTTTGCTGGGGGACTTGTGACTCTGGGGGGGACGAGGCTGGACCAGTCTGGGCCTGAATGTTGGCACTCCATGGAAGGGAGTCACGCTGATGCAGTTGGTGAGGAGCTGAAGCCCTGTGGGAAAGGACTCATGTTGGAGAAGTTTGTGGAGGACTGTCTCCCGTGGGTGGGACCCCATAATGGAGCAGGGGAAGGGTGTGAGGAATGCCCCCATACCTCCAGCAACTCATGAGGAACTGACCGGAATCCCCATTCCCCCATTCCCTGCCCCTCCCTGTGCCACAATGGGGGGGAAGAAGGGAGCAAAATGGTGACAAAAGTGAAGTCTGCTAAGAAGGGAGGGGGGAAGTATTAAGACCTGTCTGCACTTCTCATTATCCTACTCTGGTTTCACTGTGTGTGCAGTGTAATAAATTAGAGAGTTTTCTTTCCTTTATTCTGTGTTGAGTCTGTTTTGCCCGTGATGCTAATTACGGAGTGATCTCTCCCCGTCCTTACCTCCACTCCTATGCCTCTCAGAATATATTTTCTCTCCTTTCCAGCTGAAAAGGGGAGTGATAGACCAACTCTGGTGGGCATCTGGCCTCCAGCTAGGGTCAAACCACCACAACATTCATTCCAAAATGGGTAATTGTAGTTAACTACAGGAACTCGATAGTGCATTTTGATGGACTGAGACACTATTGGGCAATGTTGACAATTTGAGTAATGAAAACAGAGCAATATGAAACAATAAAAAGTGCAATGTTCTGCATTTTTACAATAATGATGATAATTTCTGTCAGTAGATGGGGGGGTTTATAAACTGAGAATAACAGATAAGGAGAGCTCTTCAGTGTAGCAGCAGAGATATTTCAAATATCAAAAGCTGAAAATTGGGCCTGAATAAATACATGCTAAAAAAGAAGCACTTTTGATAGTGAGAATAATTACTAAAATAATTTGTCAATGACTGCGGTAGATTTTTATCACTATGATTTTTATAATTGAGAGTTAAGATTTTTGAAAACACAGATTTTGAACTCAAACTGGGGTTTAGAATATGCCAGCATATTGGGTTTGTGTGGCAAAGTTTTGGTTGGGGGGGTCTACAGGAGTGTTTTCTGTGAGAAGCTGCCAGAAGATTCCCCTGTGTCTGATAGAGCCAATATATGACAGCTCCAAGATGGACCCATTGCTGAGCAAGGCCAAGCCCATCAGTGATGGTGGTAGTGCTTGTGGGATAGCAGAGTTAATAAGGGGGGAAAAAAACCCCACCAGGAGCAGTTGCAGCCAGAAGAAGGTGAAGATGTGAGTAGAACAACTTTGCAGACACCAAGGCTGGTGAAGGAGGAGAGGCAGGAGGTACTCCAGGCACCAGAGCAGAGATTCCACTGTAGTCTGTGGAGAAGACCACAGTGAAGCAGGCTGTCCTCCTGCAGCCCATGGAGGATCATGGGGACCAGAGATCCATCTGCAGCCTGTGGAGGACCTCACGCTGGGGCAGGTGGAGGCACCCAAAGCAGGCTGTGACCTTGTGGGAAGCCAGTGCTAGAGCAAGCTCCTGGCAGGACCTGTGGCCCAGTGGAGAGAGGAGCCCAGACTGGAGCAGATTTGCTGGCAGGATTTGTAACCTTTTGGGGGATCCTTGCCAGAGCACTCTGGTCCTGAAGGTCTGCACCTGGAGGAAGGGGTCACACTAGATAAGTTTATGAAAAACTTTAACCCTCAGTAGTGACTCATTTTGGAGAAGTTTGTGAAGGACTGTCTCCTGTGGGAGGGACCCATGCTGGAGCAGGGGAAGAGTGTGAGACCTCTCCTTGAGGTGAGCCTGGCCCCCACCACAGCCTGGGGGTTATGCCACATCATCCCATACCAGTTGGGTAACGGTCCATGCCTGCTGTGAGAGACTTCTTTCCAGGTCTTGTTGCTTGTCAGGAAGTTCATTCTTGCTTTTGAAGTCCAGACACAAGAGTCACTTATTTGCTATGTTTATTTCTTGGGACAAACCTGTCCTTACCTATGTGCTTGCATTAGATAACACTCAATACCAATTAGACCTTTTAAACCAGAAGTTTAGTCTAGCGAAGAAAAGGTGAGAAAGCAGGAAATTTGAAAGGATGTAGATGATTCTCCATCAAGCTTAGCAACCAAGTTCCCTAGCTATGTTAGGAGCTGAGAAGCTATTCCTTGCGGGCAGCTGCCTGTTGGTGCTCTTCTCTCTGTTGAGTATGCAAGCTGCTGTCCTCTCACCTTCTTTCTTTATTCTAGCCTGCCTCATATTGTCTTTCAGTGTAAATACTTACTGTGCAAGCCCTTTCTCCCCCTCCTTAGAAGCTTCAGTAAGTTTACAGTGCTGCTTGCACTTCATGCAGGATGTGCTAAATAGCCTTCATCCTACATGCGGTGTTTTCTAGGATGATACAAAATTTTTGAGGTAAAATAAGAAACATTCACAGTAGAAACATCTTCTCAAACCATCATTCAGCGCTAGCTCTTCATGGGCACCAAATGAACAGTAATAATTATATGGATGTCAAATTAGTATCATGAATATATTTTCCTCCCAACGTTTGCCATTTTCATGGACTTCTATCACTTTTGCTTCAAGAACATGAGAACAATTAATTCTTTCTTCTAATTCACTGACGTACTTGCTCTGTACCATACAGAAGAACTAAGGTAACAAAACAGCGTCTTCCAGTCTTTTTGAATTGGATCCCTTTCTCTGGATCATTTGGGTCAATTAAAATAATTTCAACAGAGGCAGATTTTCAGACTCTTCACTGGCTCTTAATAGCTCTAATAATCTTACTCAGAGCAGTATGGAAAAGCAAATTGAGCTCCATGGCACATTACAGGAGAGCCCTTGTGACAGATCAAGTACTGCTCGCTGCAAGCTGGAATTTCATAAGTTTGCCACAGCCCCCATTAAAAACTGGCTTGCTGACAGATCCCAAAATTTAGTTGTTAATAAGGATTTATCAGTGGTTGGGCTGTCTGTAGTGGGACCTCATAGGAAAGTTCTGATCAAGAATAATGGTATTTTGTATGATCTCTGTAATGAATTTTTTGTAGTAAAGTCGGCAGATAATACAAGTCTGTTGAAAAGAGGGAGGCTGTATTTGCAAGAGTAATGAGCTTCTACAGTAAAACTGGAGATACAAAATTTGAGGGGGGGGAGGAGGAAATCTGTGGGTCATATTTCAAGGTGAGAGTTTCTGCATAGTACAGTAGTGATTTAGGGGAAAGCTTGGCTAATTTGTGTAGCGTAAGATCTTAGCTACACATCCCCTAAGCATTGTGCTGAGATAAATCTCCTTTTTAAAAGGAACACAGCAAGCAGAAATCTGGAAATGTTTAAGTAGCTCTGATAACACTGTTAGAAAAACTTACAGTTCGGGTGTTCACATTTCAAGCTGGATCTGGCAACAATGGAGCAAGTTGAGAAGTTAAAGCCATACGTATTATCTGTAGGTTGCATTTGGAGTATGTGGTATGAGCTGTTCAGCATACTAAAGGCCAGTATCAGAGATGACTTTAATCACTATGTGTAGGTACTGGCATCTGAAGAAGAGGTTTGATACATGGTTAGGCAGTGCTGAAAGTTGGGAGTCAAAGACTTGAACTTCGGAACAAACCAAGATTTCCTAACACTAAGGAGAATAAAACATTTTCTTCTGATAGAGGGGAAAAATAGATTCAGCGTTGCTCAAGCAACGAGGCAAGATGCCCTTTGATCTACTTTCCTGTGTTCTATCCTAGCAGTGGGGTTGCTGTTATATAGATAAATAGGGCTGTGAAACTAAAGGAAGAGGATATCTGTATGCAGATGTGGTGTAGGTAAAATGCAGTCTTCATATGTGTATATACACACATGCATTATATACTTGTTTTACTCTGATTTTTTTAGTTCAGGGATACGACTTCTTGTTTTTCCCCCTTCCTTTCTGAGCCCTGCAGATGTTGAAGACATTTGCAGCTCAGGAAATACTCTTCCCCCCCAACCCCGCCAGGAATTAAATTGGTTTCCAGAGTCTGCTTAAACTTTCTGTGGAGCATGCTGGGGACAGGATGGTGATCAAGTGACTGTGCTCTGTGGTCATACAGAAAATCCTTTGTGCAGCCTCGCTGGTGTGTCTTGCTGTCAGGCTCAGGGTCACACCAGTAATCAGATTTGGAATCAGGAAGAATTTCTTCACCAGTCAGATTGGCAGGGAAAAGGTATCTTAAGATATTTAGGAAATGTATCCTGCTTTTCATTGTAGCTGGCAAGGTTGTTTATGATACCCTGTTTCTTTCTGTGTATCTGTTTGAGTTTTAGATTTTTGAGATTTGAAAAATCCTCTTACTTAAGATTGTGGGTTTGTTATAGAGCATTTGGGTGATCTCTGTTTGCAGTATAAAGAAAACAAACCTGATTACCTAGGGTCCCCTCCTATGAAATTAAAGTACCTTTTTGTTTGTACCTTCCTCCTTTTCCATCTGTAGATAAACAGAGATGTTTCATTCTAATGTGCCAGGTCATGAAAGAAAGACCTGCAGAGCTTTATTGCTAACCCTCTTCATTCCACTGGGGCCTAGGACATATGTCCTTCTTGTGGCCACATTTTGTCTCTTCAGTACAAGCTAGAAGAAAATGCTTGGTGAAATGTTGAAGTTAAAATGCATCCTGACGTCTTCATTTGTACCTTTCCCCCCTTATAAACCAGTGAGGAGGAAAAAAACCTGAATTATTAGTCACCTGTGCTTGAGCTGTGACTTTCACGGGAAGTCACTTGGGCTTTGTGACCTTCTGTAAGTGCACAAAGTAAGAGAGCATGTTCTGTAAGAGAATGTATTTTAAAAATTTTCGTCTGCCCATTGAGAGTGGTTTCAATGTGTTTTTACAGAAAAAATAAGTTTGGAAATATTTAAATCTAAATGGCTTTCACACAAGGAGATTTCATTTTAGCGTTTCAAGCAGTGTGTTAATGAAGCTGATAGATAACAGAACATTAGTAATCCTTAGGTGTGCTATAGTTGCATTGAAGAAATAGTTGGATTGAAGAAATCTGTGGTCAAAAATTATTTTAGTTTTTTTACACATTTCCAGTAGGAGTTGGCAGAGAGCACTGCATATTGATCCTTACAGCTGGTAAACACAGCTGCTCCAGGCCTCACAGTTTGTTATGTGTCATTTTCTCCAAACCTTTTTTTTTTTTATGATTTCTTTTTTATGTTGGAAGACAGGGATTGATTTTTTTTTTAACCTTCTGTATCTATCTTATATCTGTTCACAAAGCACAGGTGTGGATTGCATTATGAATAAAATTTGTTGCTATAATTCTATCAGTTTGTATGGAATAAGGGAGCCAAGTCATGTATGATCCTTCACAGAATGAACAATCCAGAGATTTTATTATTCTGAATCTAAAGAAAGTAATTTCAGATCTGTTGATGTTTTAATAAATACATTAAATTACACTGACAATGTATAGAGTTAATTAAATATGTAATTATTACGGTTACTCTCTTTTTTAGTGAGAACCACGGTAATTGAAACAGATGTCTATGTTAACAGCATTGGCCCGGTTGACCCAATCAATATGGTAAGTTCTGATTATTGACAGAAAATATTATCTGAATGATACTATGGGTTAATAATATGAAATAATTAAAATTTCATTCAAATAATTTCTTTATTTCTTATTGTGTATTTTTACGCTGTTGGTTTTCATTGTGATTACTGCAGAAACACATTTAGATTCTATTTTAAATTGTTGTAATTTTAAAAATATATTTCTTCTTAAAAATATGAGGTGTCACAGAAGACATTGTATCAGGTCTTTATTTTGGATTGTGTTGAATGCTTTCACTATATTTGTTTATATCTGGTTTATCTATAGCCCAGTATAATTTCCTGGAGCTATTCTTCAGAGATTCACAAATGCTGGGTCAATTATTATTGTTGTTAATAAAACTGTTTTCATTGCAGTGATTTATCATTATTTTTCAAATCCATAGAAAGAAAAATTTGTAATTAAACCCTTTGGTCCTTTTTCTGTGTCTTGTATGGTCTTACAGGTCCTCTTCAGTGTGTGTACACATAGCTGGTTTCTTCAGAAGTTAAGCAGTGCATCTCTTCCCTAGTTTCTGTTGACATCTGACCTATCTATTTGGTACCAATGCTGAAGTAACAGGCCTTACGAGGGTGTTTTATTCTGTGGCCTTTTCTTAAATCACTTATTTTCTGTCATGGTGCACATTGTATTAAGTGGTGGTGTTGGAGGCTTTAGAAAAACCTTGTTGCATGACTTGTCCTGGGGACCGCTGCTCAGGACTAAGACTGGGAGTAGTCCTCAGCTGAGTTTGAGCTCATCCCGCTCCTGCCTTTTTCCTCTTCCTTCCTTACACAACTGCCAACGGTGTTAAATTTGCATGGCAGAGAAGTGTTTTGTTCAATCCAAGCCTGGAGCATGCCAGTGCAAATAACTGAGGATCTTGTGCTTTAACATGTTTGTCATCATGATTGGGTGGGGAATACTGGCATTAAGTGATGGAAGCCAAGCATCTAAAAAACAGGGCTTACTTAGACACTGTGGCTATAGGTACCCAACACAGATGATGCAGGTCTGTGGCAAAGGATATCAATTCCATCTTAATGGTCTAACAGACTTAGTGTTGCCATTACCTGGGGCTGTGGTAGGAAAGTCCATGTCTCAGGCCAGGACTGTACATAAAGTACATAAAGAAACACATGAAAGAGCAGAAGAATGATGGGGTGGGCCAAACTCCGTTCCCATGTCCGGTGTAAGTGGTGTCTTTGGTTTTGTCTGTCTTCCTGATGCAGTCTCTCTCTTACTTTTCTTATTCCTACTCTCTTCTGAATGAACTTATTGTGGGCAAAGTAAGTGGACAGGCAGCTACCCATAATGAGGATATACAAAGTGGTAGAGGCTTCCTTTTCCGGTAACCAGTGTAAGTTCTTCAAGTAATCAATGTAAGTCCTTCAGCCTATAGCCAGTAGGTATTGCAAACACTGAAACCAAAAATGAGGAATGAAAATAAATTATGAAAATAAACTATGAAAATAAAACCATATGTATGCAAATAATTTATTTAAGGTTTCCCAAAAAGAAATGGTTAATCTGGGAAACAACATTCTTGGCAAAAAGTAGTTGCAGATTGGACCCTGTAAGCTCTCTTTATGTGAGCTCTTGGTTTCATGAGTAAGGCACTTTCCCTGGAGTCAATATTGTTTGCGGTAGTTAACCAATAATCCAAAAATTTCTGCCTTTTCAAGGACTGTCTTTAGCCCTCCATTTGATCACTTAATATGAGGACACATATCTGTGATTTCCCATTGGGTTACTTATTTGCCTGATACGTTAATTCTCTCTGGCAAATGATGTTCTTTAATTATTTAGTTTGGATACAATATGGCATGATGTAGAGAGCATTTTATGTAACAGTAATGCTGAAGCAGCATATCAAGGGTATATGTCTGAAAGCTGCAGAGGATGCATATTATGAGAAGAAATGGATTTATATGTATAAATCACTCTATTTTCCTCTTGCTATCTGATAGACTTTCACTTTTTAAAAAGGGATGCTGTAAGTGTATGTATGATATTCATTAGAATTTGTTTGTGAATGCCATTGTGGTTTGGCTTTCACTATAAAGATCTACACAAAATTCTAGATGGTACAGGCACCTGCCGTGTTTTAACCTGGACAGCAGCTAAAACAACCATGCTTTTTGTTCACTCTCTCCCTGCCTTGGTGGGATGGGAGAGGGAATTGAAAATGAAAAAAACCTACAAACTGAAACAAAAAACCTTGTGGGTTGAGATAAAGATGGTTCAATAGGACAGAAAGGGAAGAGAATAACAACAGCAATAATCATATCAACAACAACAATAATAAAAAATATGCAAACCGAGTTATGAACAGCACAATTTCTAACCACCTGCAGCTGATTCTCAGCTGGTTCCTGAGCAGTCACACTGCCAAGCCAACCCCTAGTTACATACAGAGCATGATGTCATATGGTATAGAATATCCCTTTGTCATGTTTGGGTCAGGTGTCCTGGCTGTGTCTCCACCCAGCTTCTTGTGCCCTCTGCTGTCTCATTGCAGGGCAGTCCTTGGCTGTTTGGCAATGACTGAAAACATCAGTGTGTTATCAACAGTATTCTCATCCTAAATCCCAACCAGCACTATACTAGCTGCTGGGAAGAAAATTAAGTCTATCCCTGCTGTGAAACCAGGACAGCACCCCATTCTTAAGAGATATATGATCTCTTTAGGCATCTGCAACCTGAGTAAACATTTTTAGCAGGCATCTGGATCAGTGGGGTATTTAGGCTTCTAATAGTCGTTAAGCCTCAAGATTTTTGATTCTGTCTTTTGGAGCTAACCTGTGCTGTGCATCATGCAATAATCATGTACAATGCCACTAAGTGAATTTGTATGGCCAAAGTCTTGATCCTTGATAGCTCGGCAGTGGTCTAGGAATTTCTTAGCAGATTTTATACATGCGATGAATATTTAGAGCCTTGTTTTCCTCTATGTGGAAGCTCATTCAGTTGAGCAATTAATGTAGATGTACTAGGCTCTTACTACTGTTCTCTTTCCTTTCAAACTAGGGCCAAGATGAAAAAAGGCCTCTCTGCAAGTACAAGTATCAGAGTCTGATAAATGGTGACTGGGTAGAAATGTATGCTGATCAATGTTGCCTGTGGGCCTCATTAGCTTTCTCTCCCATTATTCATTCCCCAAACCCTACATGTTCATAAACACATTTTGTGCTACTGATATCCCAAGGAGTCCAGGGGAGAACTGTGCCAGCACCACAGCTTTTGTGGTTTGACAAGACCACACAAATGTGCAATTCAGTGGTTTGGGAGAGGAATGGCAGCCCTCTAAGACCTTTTTTACCTTCCTTTAAGTAAGAGAATACCTGATCTTGTAATTACTGTTTGATCAAAAATGTCATGACAATTGAAGACTGCTACCCCAAATGAGAGAAATTTTTGAGCATTAATACAGGACCAGTTCTTTAATTAAGAAGCAATATTGCATCAGTGTCTCAAAAATAAAAAGCAAAGAGAAAAATTTATGCTTTCCCTGCCTTTAATGTCTGTTTGATCAAGTTTCATATTGAAAATAGTGGAACACTCAAGTAAAAGAACTGGGGAAAAGGTTAGAAAGAGGCAGATAATTTCTATAGAGATGCATGGGCATCATGATTGAGAGATTCAAAACTAGTCAAAAGGAAATTCTCTGTCTTTATATACATATACATACATGCTACACAAATATATATATTTGTACAGAAAGAAAATAGTATTTTAAATTCTTTGTTTTTTAATGTCTTTCTAAGTCATGACTTAACATTTTGAAATACTATGGTATCATTTTCATTTTAGTGTGTTTAAGGTTATGTATTATTTTATTCCCTCGCCGTGGATGCTGATTATTCTCTCTATTCAGCTTTTCTATTTATTAATGGAACTCAGCATTAGAAGGTCCACACTGAAAAAGTTCTAAGGCTGCTTCAATTCAGTTTCCTTGTTATTTTCCAACATCTGTCTCTTCTGCAGACAATTTAGCTTGTGACGCATGATCTTTGCTAGTTATCCATTGAAGGCTACTGTGACTGCAAGCTGAAGGCCATACTTTGAAGCCTGGCACTCTTATTTTTAACAAGGTAGCGAAACCACTGAGAAAGTCAGATATTCACAGAACACACACTGTGCTAGTTTGGTACCTGGACTGCTTGGCCTGGACACTGTTCGGATACAATATATCCTGTCATATCATACCATTTATGACTTTGTGCAGAATGTGTTGATTGTGAATTTTGAGTATCCTTTCACTTCTAGATTACATTTTCCTCTTAAGTTGTGGTAACTAGTAGCAGATTTTTCAAAGTATTTCTGTATCAATGTGATCAGTATCCTAATACAGATTTCTCAATGTTATTGTACTTGTGGAGAATGCTTTGTGGTCAGGTGTGTCACTGAAGTTATTCTACTTGTCACTAAAATTGTGTAGAAGGTTTAAAGGTTTTGTACTCTTACTTAACAGTGCCAGGATATTTACATTAAGCACACTTGAATGTAACTAATTGTGTTGCAAAGATATATTATCTGATGCTTTCCTGAAATCCAGGACTCAGGTGCACATGCTTTGTGTGCATTATTCTGTAAATCAGTGTATTTGTAACTCTGTTATTGAATGACATGAAATGTTTTGTTAATGAATGAATAGTAACTAGCATAAAGAAAAGATGAGGCTTATAGACAGAAAGAAAGAAATAGTGGAATTAGCAAGGCCCTGTTCGTCTAGATACCTAGGCTTTTACTTCAGGTTACATGTGTGAACCTTGTCACTTAACTGTTTACATGTGTGAACCTTGACTTAAGGATTTAGCAAACACAATAGAAAAAATCCAAAGAAGAGTATAAAATGATAGATGTGAACTCTTTCTCTCTCTCTCCCCCTCCCTGTCTGTCTGTTGCAAAGGGCTGTGTGTCTAAGTGCATAGTTCCATACAAGAAACATAAACATAATAAATCACAGGGCTATCCAGATGCCGTGGTGTGTAGTAATATTTCAGGACTGTGTGAATTCTGCTTGATAGGGCTTGTCATGGTTCGTGAACTGCATTGGAAGCTTTTCCTGGAGGTTGGAATTGCCTTCATGTTTGAAGACGACTGTTGTGAGAACCATTGTCTGTATGAGCTTTATCATGACAAACTGAAAGGAGGAGCATGAGGGCTGCACTTCTGCTCGGGTTTGAGAATTTATGAGGTTTCCTAAGCACTGAAAATTTTTCAAGAGTCAAGTGTGCGCATTTTATGCAAACTGGTTCAATTCTCTTTCAAATGACAGGAATATTTGTTCATAAATCAGGACAGAAGTACCAACGAGTCTTTGAATATTATCTGTCTCTTATTATACAGAATCTTCTTTGGAGTAAGCTAGAATAATAAATTTTCTTCCAACTTACCCTTTTATTTTGATTAGGAAAGATATATTCCAATCATTTTGGTGCCTGTCAGCACTGCAAGTGATCAGAGTTAATCGACTGTTACTCAGATGAGTGTTTGAGATTGATGGACACTGTGTTTGTTTACAGCAGCTGAGTAAATATTCTTTCAGTAAGCTTGAGCATTGTTCTTTATTTGTTATGAAATATATTTAAGTGTCAAAATCCATATGTCTATTACTATTTCTTATTTTACCAGCTCTAGCAACTTGAGCAATACTTCACAAATACAATTTCATGAATGTGCTTGGGGTTTTTTTCCTGAAAAAAATTAGCTTAAATTGGTTAATCTGACTCTTACAGGCAGCTAGTTTGCCTACTGCTATTGAAAGGTAGCTCTAACCTTGCCCTTTTTGGTTTCAGGGGAATAGGCCCAATATAGGCAATATCCTGCTCATACAGGTTTCACACAGCAGTCCCAGTGTCACTTCCAATTTCTGTGATCATTTTGAAGGGAATAGTGAGGGGTTTAGGGAAAAGGCCACCACTGTACCACAGGTAAAGGTTGCAGTAGCTTTCTGAAATCAAACCAGAGTACAGGCATCTTTTCAGCCCCCACTTTAAACAGCATGCAGTACTTGTCCCATGCTCAGCTGCAGTTTACTGGCTGTCCCTTAACAGATAGGAAGGCAGGGCAGATAGTTAAGGTTCTACACAAGACACCAGAAAAATCTGTATTTTGCTGTAAATTCGTATTGTATTTATTTGCTGTAAAATATGTCCTTGTATCTGTGCTACTTAGCAATGCTCTAGTCTAAGGCTGCAGTCTTATTGTGCTGTGGTTTATTCTTAAATCTTACTTAGTCTAGTTCATCCTTTAGGAAATACTGGGTTTATATAGTATTATTGTATCACTTAAGCCACAGTTGTCATGGTATCATTATTATTAATAATAATTTTATTGATAAGTGATAGCAGTAATATTTACTTTAACTTCCTTGAATTCAGAAGGGTGTGCCAGCATGCTGGTTAGAAATCCAGTTTATATCATCTAGAAATAGGACGAGAGAAAATAGTCTTGAGGGGAGGTTTAGATTGGTTATGAGGAAAAATTTCTTCACTGAAAGAGTGGTCAGGTGGAGTCACCATCCCTAGAGGCATTCAAAAAACATGTAGACGTGGCACTCTAGGACATAGTTTAGTTGACATAGTGGTATTGGACAGATGGTCAGACTTGATGGTCTCAGAGGTCTTTTCCAACCTTAAGGATTCTATGATTCTGTGATCTCAGATTTTTGGCATCCATAGCCAGAACAATAACCAAACTGCCTTTGAAGTATCTGAGATTTCAGATGTCAGTGCTCTGTATTTGCATAAGGCTAATTTGTTACAGAAACAGAAAAAGTGCTGAGCTGTGGACATGGTTGGGGCTAGAAGACAATGCTGAAAAGCTTCTTTTTATCTGTTGCCAGTCTCTCAGTGTACTGTGAGGAAGCCCCCTTAATATCTTGTGTTCCCATCATTTTATCTATTTAAGCATGGATATGAATGTACTTCTTAAAACTCTTCCTTTGGTACTTCTGCAAAGGATGTCTTTCAAAGTCACCTTCTCTTCCATTCTAAACTACTCGGTAGTTTCATGCACAAATTCAGCAACCTTTCTGTGCCAGCTGCCTTCTCTCCTGCATATCTCCTTTTGTCCAATTTAAAATACTGCCTTTGTGTCCCTCACATCTGTTCACAGCTGCTTAGTTAGCTCAATATGGCTAAATCATAGTTTTAAATCTTCCTTGTTTTCATCTCCTCCCACAGTCTCAGTTGATGTTCGTAATCAGTACATATGCTGTTGAGGTCAGAAACCTACAAATTTTCCATGATGTGATGGAATTTAGAACCAGGAGTAGGATCTCCATTGTAGTCTTCTAAATTCTGAGTGCAAAGGAATTTTATTTTTATTTTATTAATCCATCACGTAGAATCTCTTGTCCCAATTTCCATTATTACACTCACATATTTTTGCAACCTTTCCAGTTGCAGCATTGCTCCATTCATACCAGAGAGAATTTTCCCCTGTTTCTATTGAGCCATTTCTTGCTCAGGTTCTTCCTCAGTCTTCTTGTTCACTTTCACTTTCAAGGCACTTCAAAGCCTTTTTATTTTCTATAAATGCCCACAAGGCCTCTTCATTGTTTCTCATGGTGTTCCTCTTTAAACTTTTTTAAAACTTTTTTGTTTGTTTGTCTTTGTTCCTGTGGAGGCTACAAAATACCACAATTCAGCTTTTGTTGTGCTAAAATCACTACCAGTAATTCTGTCTGGTGCTGGGTTTCCTATTACTTATGCCTCCCTTGTCTTTCCAAATCTTGTCTTTAATGTTAAATTCTAACTACAAGCTCCTTGCAGGAGACGTGTATCCTGTATAAGCAGTATTGAGTACCTGCACAATTCAGTTGTGATCTGAGATGATTTAAACCAAGAATAATGTTACTATAAGTATTGCATAGCACTTCACTGAGAAGATAAAAGTGTTGACTAGTGCTAAAGCGAACACAACCAGTGCTTTACTCTCCTGCTTTCCCCCACCCCCAGCACTGCACAAACTACTTGCCTGCTCTGTCATACAGTTTATTGTTATTTCTGATGCCTTAATATCCTCACCCAATACCTTATGTTTGCTTCTGCTCTGATTGTCTCCCTTGTGTCTGAAGCTGAGACAAGCTACATTTGGTTCCTTGTCTTGTACCTTTTATCTTTGTGTCAAATAAGTGACAAATATTTAGAAGAACATTATGCACCTGTTCTTTGTTATTAATTCCTAATCTGTCTGTCTATATGGAAATTTATGATGCAGCATCCCAGTTGTGCTGGCCTAGATCCGAATTGGATTTTGGGAAAAAAGGCAGTGGCTCCTACCACACAGGTTTTCATTCCCACCTTTGCTGCTGTGCTCCAGAGGAAAGATGCTGTCATTTGGTGGCCTTTTCAATGGCTGGCACCAGGTTCTGTGCTGATGTTATAAAACCTAATCCTCTGTCAAAGGCTGGGCAGCTACAAGAGCAGGACTTTTCTTCTTGCAGTATGTGCTGTAGGAAGTTCACTTTACAAAGCAGAGGAATGGTCTGGATGCCCTTTCCTGAAGCAGTATGTCCAAGGTGTTTACCCAGGAAGCAGACCCTCTCTTGGAAAGACTGTTGCCCTACTCCCTCATGTCTTGTGGTGTGACAGTACTGACAAGGCAGCTATTAAGAAATGCAATGTGCTTTTGCCAGTAAGTGAATGTAATTTCCCTGCCTGTTGATCTTGGCCTTTATTATTTTTATTCTGGTTATTTAAGAATTTAATTTTCAAGTCTCATCCATTCCAAATGGTTATTTTGACTACCATCAAGAATCCACATCTAAATCACTTTTTGTTGGACTATTTCAGAGTTTGTCATTCATTGGCATAAGTAAGTGCTGCATGAGACTTCACCTTTTTTGAATAACATTAAAGTCTGTCTTACAGTGGGGTTTCCCCACAGAGGGTTGTGTCCTTGAGACCAGTAAGGAAATAGAGTCTTTTTCAGGGAGTTTGCAAGTTCTTCATGCTTTTATAGCAGATAGTTGATAATTGGCACGATTGCAGAAAGTTAAACCGATAGGAGGGCCGTATTACATATAGGGTCAGGGAAGAAATCAAACCCAGATAAGTCTCCATGCCATCAAAGTTGAGATTTTGAAGCATGGCAGGAAACCTTTGGAAATAAAAGACCAAGCAGTAGCTGGGCAATTAATTCTGCTTTCAAAGCAATGTGCTGTACTGAATGGTGAATTGTGCTTGACACTTTAGAGCTTATTTATAAAAGGAAACTGTAGAAAACCATGTATGCTTGAGTAATGTGCAGCTTTGTTGCTGAAGTTGTTTGTGGGACCTATTCTGACTGTTTGAGTCTTTCTAGTTACTGTAAATCACTATTGATAACCTTGAGGCTGAACCCTTAATTCATACCAGTATTCACTTCTGGGTTTTTAAAATATATGCCTGCATTTATACATGATTTTTTTTCCTTCTTTTTTCTGAGTTGCCTTCTCTGGTTCTTTCTGTAGTTTCATGTTTGTTTCTAAGTGGCTATAGCTGATACATTTCTGGTTTCAAATGAAAAGTAAACCAAAACTTTTTGTAAAATTTCAATGGAGGAATGTATATACATGATACTTGTATCATCTACTTCCTCTCCTCATGCTCTCTTCAAATGGCCAAAATCTAAGCTGAACAAATAAAAGATTTTGCTGAAGTGCTTTAGTCACTTCTCTAGTTAATCTTTTGACTAGTGGCAATATTTTAATTATAGTTTCTAATCTACAAAGCATTGAAATAAATCTTGCCTTTTATTCATATTGCTGTTTGCACCTGTCACTTTGCATGTTCAAAATAAGGAACGGATAAGCACAGACGCCTAATTATGATGTGAGGAATGATAGATTTTTTTTCTGTATTGTGACTATGTAGGTTTCACTGTTCTCTCTCACCTTCTGTAGATATGATTTGCCATATTTCCACTTCCCCTGGGCATATGTTCTCATAGCATCCTCCAGTGTGATTATCTGCACAATTATAAGAATCTGACTGGTTAAAAGACTCTGGGAGCAGATGCTGTGTGCTTCTGTTTGGTGTATTTCCTTGCAGCACCCACGTCTTCCACAGCTGCAGTATCATTAATGGAGTATTACAGGTACATGCCAGAATCGTTCAGCTTTGTTGGGTCTTTAGCTCTCACCCTAAGGTCACTAGGTTTAGATAGCTCTAGAGAACAAACTAAAATGGTTTACCAAAACAAGAAATTTTACTTTTGCTTCTGTCCCAGCTGTGGGGATCAAGCTCTGAAATCTTTTAAAAGGGTTTTTAAAGTAACCTACCAGGGAGAGCAACCACTTTTCAGACATTTTATTAAGAGTTGTTATACATCAAAGATAGATTAAGTATTTTAATAAATTACTTAGTATCCCCTTATTGGTGTTCAGAGATATTTGGGTGAGGGAAAAGTTCAGTTTATGAGTGTTTATTGACAATACACCAGCAAGATGAAGATAAATTGGCTAATGTTTGATGCTTTGTTTGGTGCTTAACTCTTAGGGCAGCATGTGGTTACTGTTTTGTCTATGACTGTTCTTTAAACTTGTTAATCAGCATGCTAAACAGAGTCTTTGATGTTACATCACATCTCCTAACATTGAAACATGCAGGTTGGTAGAATGTTTTCTTTTGGTTTTCCTTCTTCCTTTTTTTTTTTTTGAAAAATTCCCTGCCTACCTCACATTAAGTTCCAGTTCAAGGAATTAGAAGGCTGGATAGAATGAAGAAATGCTGAGAAACTATCTTGAAGCTCAGATAACTGAATGTCGTGATTTAGCCCCAGCTGCCAGCTGAGCACAATGCAGCTCCTCGCTCACATCTCCCCTGCCACAGTGGGATGGGTAAGAGAATCAGAAGAAAAAGGTAAAACTTGTGGGTTAGGGTAAGGAGAGTTTACTGGGACAACAAAGGGAGAGGAAAGTAATAACAGTAATTAGAATATACAATGCAATTGTCTGTTGACCAGACACTCATCCCATCCTCAAGCAGTTGCTCTTCCTACCCATCCAGCCCCCTTCATATGCTAAGCATGGCATCATATGGTATGAAATACCCCTTTGGTCAGTTTGGGTCAGCTGTCCCTGCTGTGTTCCCTCTGGCCTTCTTGTGAAAACTAACTGTATCCCAGCCATAAACCAGGAATTAGACAGAAGTCACATCTGGCTTGTTAGAGAATCATACAATCACAGATTGGTTTGGTTTGGAAGGGACCTCAAAGCCCATCTAGTTCTAACCTCCTGCCATGGGCAGGGACACCCTCCACTAGCCCAGGTTGCCCAAAGCCCAATCCAACCTGGCCTTGAACACAGCCAGGAAGGGGGCAGCCACAGCTTCTATGGGTACCCTGTGCCAGGGCCTCACTGCCCTCACAGCAAAGAATTTCTTTCTAAAATGTAATCTAAGTCTGCCCTCTTTCAGTTTAAACCATTACCCCTCATCCTATCACTCCATGGCCTTGTAAACAATCTTTCACCAGCTTTCCTATAGGTCCCCATTCAGGCAACTGAATTGAGTTCAGGGTCTCTCTATGAAACATTTCTGAATTAGTTAGTTGCATTCTAGAATGCTCCTGGTACTCTTCAGGTGAAACCTTGAATCTGGGAGGAAAGCTGCAGTGGGTTTCTGAACAGAGATGAAATGAGTAGTGTGTGATTTTATTCATTTTTCACTGAAACACACTGGTAATGAACTGTATTGCAAGGCCTGTAGTTTGCTAAACACAATTTTTCTGTTCTGAGTTTGGTTTTTTCATTGCTTTTTTTGTTTGACCCCAGAAAACTAGGTCATTTTTTCCTGCTCTCAGACAAAATGTGTTGCAGTTAACATAACCCAGCCAACAATTTAGCTACTCATAGCTTGAGTATTCCACTTTTTACTGTAGACTATCAAATCAGTTGTGAGGATGCCAGACAAAATATCCAAGAAAAAAGTCTTTTCTGCTTTGTGAGATTATTTTTTTTCATCCTTATGGATACTGCATTGGAATTCATGTGATGCCAATCGCACAATTGGGCAGGATGGTATCTGCCTCCCTTTCTTTCACAGCCTTCAAAAAACCCTCACCCAACCCAACAATCCACTGGCTCATTTTTGTGTCTGACTGTAATTGAACTGTGCATGACAAAGAAACGGATGTTGAGGATCCTATTTATTCCCATATGGTAGCTGTTCCTACTTTATTTGAAGTAATTGCTTTTATTTATTAAACACTTATCTCTCAGACTATACACCTGCTTGTCAATATTCACAGTTTGTTCACTGCCTAGCCCTTTAATGGTAATCTCTGCTTAGTCACTGTGTTCCGAGCCTTTGGAGTTACTTATGATCTTTTAGAGAGGAAAGAGATGGAGGAGGATTGCAGTTATCTGTAAATAATTAGGCAGGTGGGCTCTTTACTCCAGCTGTGCAAAAAAGAGTTCAGTGATCTAATCAAATGCCAAATATGAGCTAACGTGTGTCATGGTTATTGAACCCTGTGAGGCTAAATATGAACAAACATATATTTTGCTATGGCTGTGACTAACATGGCCATAGATTGATTCAATTTTCTTCTGCATGGCTATTTTATCATTAGTTTCATTTGAAAGAGAGAGTAGTAAACCAATTGTCATGGTTACGCGGTGGCATTGAATGGTGAGTTTTATGAAAGATTAATAGAAGTAGTGATGAGTATTAATTTTAACATTTTTGTAAGAAAATGAGGAAAAAAAAATAATTACTCAGAAGGATTTGCTGCACTAAAAGAATGCTATATAAATCTGTCTGCTGTTGTGCTTGGTCATACTGTGTCTATACAAAGACAGGGCTTTTGTTCTTCTAGTTTTGGAAATGAAGTATTCCCAGAAGACACAGTATAGTGGTTTTCCTACCACATTTTCAAGAATGTTTAGGGACACCCCTTCTTGGGGGGAGGGAAGGGAGGGAGAGGGACAGGGAGGGAGTATGAAGTAGTTTTCAGTAGATGCAAATTTAAGGGAATTCTGTGTATGAATCTATAAAATTTGAAAATTTCAGGCCTATTTCAAAACTAGATTTTCAGAAAGGATCCAACTTTCTCAATAATTGCCCTAGCAGAGTATCCCTGTCAGGTTGTTGCTCTCAAGTGTCTGTACTGTCACAGCTGCATGCAGCCAGACTCTTAGTTGTCTGACCATCCTAAACATTTGCCTGTGCTTGGTGACTGCTTGGGATCTAGTTGGAGCTATGCCATCTGGCTGCTTCTGTGGGGAAATGTGTGTTTCAGAAAGGAGGCTAAGGTATATTTGAGTCCCATTTTCACATGCCTTGAGCCTTTCCAATAAAAGTATATTTGAGTGCTTGGACATTATTCATTTGGATGAAAGATAGTGTAGATATAAAGCCTTGAAAATATGATCCCCTGTGAGATGCTTTGTGTGAAGACTATATACAACCCCAGGATATATTATGGACCCTCAAAGAATGAGAGGTCGTGGGGAGGCATAGGACAAATGGATATGCTGAAGAAATAGGTGATAACGTCCACCAAGGCAGATGTTAAAAGTGGAGTAAATGTTCTTGGGAGAATTCCGAATGCACTGACGCTAGGTGCCTGTGGAAGAGGGGGGTGAACTGCTCCTGCCACCCAACGTGAGGCTACAAGTCCACATGTTTCAGGTGGGATGAATAGTAGGATTACGCCTTTGGTTGGCTGACTCTTGAGGGAGATGAAGTGTCTGGGTTCTGAACTGTCAGCTTACAAATGGAGGACCACCCTTTGCAGGTATGTGACATGAGGCTAGCAATTGGATCTCTTGTTATATGTTCAGCAAGACACTTGCAAACAAGTAGTTACTAATTTTTTATTCAACTATTATGTATTTCTGAGCAGTGTTAAGTGTATCGTGAAAGATTTTAACAAAGCTTTTGCTTTTAGTTTTTCAAATAAGTTCTTTTAACAACTCCTGTAACACACAGGTGTGATAAAAACTTGCACATTTAATACTGGAAGGTAAGAGAATATAAGCATCTGGGTCTGCTGAGGCTGTTCCTATGCTTTCTGTGTTCGGAATACTCTGTGAGCTCATCTTCCTTTTCTTACCTTAATTTGTTGGGGGGGTCGGTATTCCATGATAATCTGAGGTTTTTTACTCTGTGTAGACTTCACTGTAATGACACTAATAAATTTCTTTTTATTCAGACAATGCAGTGCTACTGTAAAGTGGCTGCTTAGAGTAGCACCTTCAAACTTGGGCGATCTTCTCTTCTCATATACTTGTCTGTTGATTTCACTTACAGAATTACTTTTTCTCCTATTTGTACTGTAAAGGAAACACATCAATCTTTGTTCATTCTGTTCCATTTAAGCCCATTAACAAGCTTCTCCAGTGCAGTGCTCCAGGGTCTCATTTATACCACAGTGAGGCAAGGTTTTTTTTCCAGTTGTAACCACTATAGATGAGCACAAAAAGCTGAATTTTAAGGTTAAACAGGCCCTGGGTTTTTGCTGGTGTCTTGAATGTGGTTTACATAAAGAAAATAACCAGATACTTGTTTTGACCTGCAGAATCATCTGATGTCAGTGCCTCTCAATGAATAAGCAGAGTTTTAGAATAAAATAATTTTTAAAATGTATTTTTGATCAGATTTCTTGTTCCCTCTGTCTCTTCGCTGTTTGCCTCATACACTAGTAATTCATAACCTTGGAGAGTCACTGAGTAACCACAGTCCAGGTAGTAATTCATCTTTTGTACATCACAGAGCAAGAGCAAGCCTCCCTCTTGCACATCTATTTCCTGAACCTGTTCTTCTTCCACCTGTAGAAGTGGGAAAGTTAAGACAGATTTAGGTAGTCCTGGAATGTCTGCCTTGGCACTTCTCAAGGATAAAGTGCCAATGTTCACAAACTTTCCTGGGAGAAGTGAGTGAGGAATCATACAGTTGGCTGCTGTGATTATTTAAAAGTAAAATGAACACCACCACTCCTCCCTGCAACCAGCAAAGTCTTCCACTTTTCTTTGATTTAAAAACAGAATTGACTGTTTACCCTATGCATTTCTGTTGACCACGTAAACTAATAGTGTCCCTTACGGCTCAAGTGAGAGTTTGAAGCTCTGTCTCCTCCTCTCGTCCTGTAATTGAGAGGTGAGCAACCAACACCAAGTGTGTAAGTCAGGTCTCCAGCTCTTTTTCCCTGCAGAGGAGCTGCCGAGTTGCTCACTGGAGAGTTCATGGGGCAGCCATGCAGGAAAGATCGTATCTGCCATCAAGATGTTTCCTGTAAGGTCAGAGTTGTGGACTGGAGTTGTGACAACTGAAGCAGAGAAGAGGCTGCTGCTTTGCTCCTTTGGAGTGCAGGAACAACTGGTTGGATTCTTTTGAGAAACAATATTTCATTTAATCTGTCATGTTTATCTTCCTCAAGTTTTACTGTGTCAGGTTTTACTGTCTTATTAAAAGGCTGTGTTTTTTCCTTTTATTTGTCTTTTTGTTTTTATTTTTAACCTTTCATTTGGGTCCATAACTCTAATGAGGAATTTGACTCTATCAGAAGGAGCTTTCTTTGAGGTTTTAATAAATGAAGTGGAATTACTTCAGGGAAATTTCCTTCCTGATCATGACTATATTTTTTTGGTGTATGTAGGTAGTTATATAAAGAAGATGGTAACATGTAGTTCTGCAAACTGTAATGTTTACTTCCTGCATTTTCATTATTTTTTCAGAAACTGAAATTTCATAATGGATCTTAAATTGCATGTTGTAAAGTTTTGGGGAAAAACTGCAGAACATTTATCTGGTTTACTTAGGTAATGTAGAATCTCTGTCTTAACAAACATAATGTAGCGCTGAAGTATTCAGGTTGCACTTCTGTCTAGGGCCCCCAGAGGTGGCCGCACTGTGCAGGGACCTCCAAGTTACAGCAAGCTCCCATCACATCTCCTCTTCCTTAGCTAATCAGTGTGTCTCAGGGGAGAGGAGGTGGGGACAGAAAGCCATTTACGTCTTTCAGCAGCTTGTAATGTCTTGGTTTGGGGTTACAGGCTGCTGTGAGCTATGCAAATGGTAATAGAAAAAAATAGTAGTGACCTCAGATTTATATATGAATTAAAAATTGTTGGCTTGCAGACTTTGGTAAACATGTACATAGATATGGTTGTTTCTCTGTTTTTAGGAATACACTATAGATATAATTTTTGCCCAGACTTGGTATGACAGTCGTCTAAAATTTAACAGCTCAATGAAGGTGCTTATGCTTAATAGCAATATGGTTGGAAAAATTTGGATTCCAGACACTTTCTTCCGGAACTCGAGGAAATCTGATGCTCACTGGATTACAACTCCAAACCGTTTGCTTCGAATCTGGAGTGATGGAAGAGTATTATACACTCTAAGGTGAGTTTTTATTAACTAGGTAGAAAAAAAAAAGAAACTTATGATTAGGAATATAAAAATCATGAACATGAATCAAATCCTTGGCATATCTTTTGCTGTGGACTACAGGAATTTGCAAGAAGTTTACTAAAGGAAAGGAAAACCAGGATTATTTGATCAAGAAAAACATGAAACTAATAGTATTGATATGTATTGCCTAAATAAATGGGTAGAGGCAATTAAAGGAGATAGCAAATTTTAATCTCTTACAAGTACAGGCACTATGAAAAAAGATGTTAGCTTGTGGCACCATGGTGGTCTGTCACTAACATATTCCAGATCTTGTCATAATTATTTTGGAGACTTTCTCTTCTAAACAGTACAGTATCTACTTTCCACCAAATTATATTCTGTAAGTAAAATATGAAATGCTTCAGATAGTAAAATCATAAGAAGTTTGATTAATGTGAAGTCCCCAGTCCTGCATATACACTTAAACATGTTTACCTTTGAAAGCTCTTAAAATCAACAAATCTGTTCCTCCAAATTTACATAAGCGAACACTTTGGCAATAACTCTTCTTGACAAATGGGAGATGCTTGGGCTGGTTTTAAACCTACCATTTAGGTTATCCATACTGACCTTTGAGCCACTTTTCAAACAGCTCTTGAAAGCCTGTAGTCTACAGAAAGCATTTTACTGTCATCTCTTCATTTTATTTGTTAAGTATTACTAAAAAATCTTACAATAAATTAGGAGCTGATCAAGAAGTAGTCCTTGTAGATAATGCCTTAGTTCTGATTCTGCTCTTAAGAGTACATGTATTTATTTTAAACAAAAAGTAGCAACTTTTAATTACTTTGTTTTCAGTTATTTATGCTGTTTTCATATGCAGTGTAGTTGTGTTGCATGAACAATTTATAAAAGGCTTCTGTATCAGAAATAAGAAGAATTATTAAGTTTTAAAAGGATTCTCGTCACTGAATTTTTCCTTACTATGCTTCATTTAAGGACACACAAATCTCTCTGGAGAGCACTTTTTAAACAGTTTATTTTGCTAGCATTTATAAAAATCTCTAGAGAGCCTCTTCCATTGACATGTTAATTTTTAGGTTTTTTCCTTTCTGTGGGTAACAATTCTAAAGTCATACTTGGACTTTTCTATTGTTCATTCAGTTTCGATGTACAATTTCTTTTAAGCAGGGTCTAAGTAACAGAAAGAAGCAAACTCATACAACCAAAAACCCCATGTAAGCTCTCCCAGAGTCATAGGTTAGAATTATTATGCTAGACTGTGAGCTATGAAGTACGTTAAGCTAGTAATAAAGCTGCAAAACAGGTATTCACCTAGCACTGCAACGTGCAAACATCTGTATAGATGAGGATATGGCCTGAAATTGGCCTAAGGAGAAATAACACTGAGAGGTTCATATATTGTAGTATTGAAGGAGCAGTAATAGGATCTGACAGTGCTGCAGGTCAGGGGCTCCCCTGTACAACCACTCTTCCCCCCCGTTGGCAGAGGCAGTAGATGTGGCCATTCTGTCAGGCTTACTGAGTCTTCTCTGAGGGTGGTCCTTGGTCTGTCCATTGCACCCATCAGTGATTCCAAATCTAGTTGGGTTGCTTTTAATAAAAAGGTTTTGTTTTCTTTAAGTGTTTGGCTATCCTAAGTTTGAAAGTGGGAAACAAAGGCACTAAGTGCATATACCATAGCTGGAAGATTGAAAAGCATCTTCAAAGGGATGTAAGTGTTTTACTTGGAAGTGTGTGTGTGTCCCTTAACGCACCCCTTTCTTGGTCAGGACAAATTTCGAGAAAGGTCCTAGTAACACTGTGCAGAATAACTACTTTGTTCACGGATTTATAGAGCTTTCTGGCAGCACGTGGCAGGATCTTCCTTTCACCTTTTTTTTTTTTTTTTGTCTAGTATGTAAGTATTTCATAAGCATTATGTTAATCTTCAAAGTTGATTTTTGGAGACATTCTGACTTTCTTCACAATGTTGCCAAAAAAGGGGGAAGTATTTTAAATGCAAACAAGACAGTTTGGAGTCTAGCCTCTTACTCTAGCTTCCTAGTGAAAGTTAGCAGAACTGGGTTTTGCACTGGTTGCTTGGAAGCTCTTTGGAAATTAATAGTGATAGAATTTTCAAAACCAGTAAGTGATTCAGTTGATACCATGGCAAGTCCTAAACTCTTTCTAAAATGTATATTAGTTGCATGAATTACTTGAATGTTTTAGACATTATATGAGAAGAAATATCAAGTCTTTTGTTTCCTATATATGCTACTTCACTAGATGTGCTTTTCTGCTTTAGAGAAAGCCCAAGAGTGTCCCCAATTTCTCTCTTTGCATATAAGCACCAAATACAATGATTCCAAATGCAGTTTAACTTGACTTTTATGCTCTATTTCTGATGAAGAGCTGAGAGATCTCCCCCAAATCAGTTGAAATTCTTGAAATGTCTTAAAATGCCAATTGAAACAACACAGGTCCTCAGTTTGTATATGATCACAGAATCAGAAACTCACAGAACGGTAGGGTTTGGAAGGCACCTCTGGAGATCAACTAGTCCAACCCCCTGCTAAAGCAGGATCACCTGGAGCAGGTTGCACAGGATTGTGTCCAGGTGGGTCTTTAATATCTCCAGAGAAGAAGACTTCACAATCTCTGTGGGCAGCCTGTTCCAGTGTTCTGTCACTCTCAAAATAAATAAAGATTTTCTCATATTTAGATGGAACTTCTTGTGTTCCGGTGTGTGCCTGTTGTCCTTTGTCCTGTTGCTGGACACCACCCCATCCTCTCGACATCCCTCGTTTTGATATTTATAAGCATTGATCGATGATTGTTTCTTGTTCTTTGGGGGTGATGCTTGATGGTTTTTGCTGATATACAGTTGGCTATGATTAACATTCAGTAATTGGCAAAATTGATTTCTGTGCATGTTCTTTACTGTATAGTCTGAAGTGTCTGGATGCTTGAATATTATTTTTTCCCTTCCTTTCCTAATTAGGTTGACAATTAATGCTGAATGCTATCTTCAGCTTCATAACTTTCCTATGGATGAACACTCCTGTCCATTGGAGTTTTCAAGCTGTAGGTGGTAAACTACTTTTTTTTCCCCCTCTTTATATTCAGGCTTTAAATTTCCTTGAATTCTGGCAGCAGGAGAGGAAATGTTTACTTTTTAAAGCCTTGTAGTGAAGGAAAGAACTGACCTGTTTATGTTTTGATAAGATTTATTATCTTACTTAACACATTATTAAATGCAGTAATGAATGAGTTGAATTGCATACATTTCATTTAGGTGCAACTTTAAGGATAATCTTATTGCTTAGGAGTCTGATAAAGTGTCCATTCCAGTTAATACAAATCTATTGCCCTGGAAGAACTTATGCCTGCTAGACTTGCCAACCTTGATTTACTTCCATGTGGTATACTTAGAAGGAAAAGTAAGATCTATTTTCTTCAACCTGTTCCTGTAAATGCTTAATCAGTATAAGAACTCCTTCTCCTTTCAGTGGGACTTATTTATGTGAGCACGAAACACAACTTTCAGGCTTCATTTCTTTAATATAAACTATTTTAAATAAAGGTTCCTAAGGGAGTTGTGCTATTACAGGCAAAAGAAATTCAAACCACCTGAACACCGCTAAACAGCTTATTCCTAAATGTGAAACTTAATAGGCAATGAAATCAAACTTCAGTGATTATTTTTAAATTAATACTTTCATTCAATACTTCCTTCTTGAGTGCTTCCAGCTAAATGAGCTTTGTTAGCTCCAATGATTAAATATGTGTGCCACACAAGTCAGTGTTGTTTAATTTCATTTCTGCCTTTCTACAAGATAATTTGGGGCAACATGTGAAGCACAAAAAAGTTAAGAAGGTTGCAGTTCCTTAAACTTTAAGTATTGGACACTAAATCAGGCCAAAAAAATCCATTCTGGGAATAATAGACAAAGAAGTTTTAAATAAATATCAATAAGATTTTTCTTTTTAATTATGTTCTGATAAGAGTCTGCCCTTTTAAGCTGTTTGTGGCCTTTTAATGGTAATATATATTATTAAATTTGTATATAATTCATAGTGATTATTCTGGGCCAGTTTTTCTTATCCAAGTTTCAGAATGCTGTGTAGATCACAGAATCACAGAATCGTAGGGGTTGGAAGGGACCTCAATATTTCCTAAACAATTGTATTTACATAGTTTTTTATTGCTCATATATTTAGCTAGGCTTAAAACTGAGACTAGATGTTTTGTGGTTAAATTTATAGTGTATCAAGTAGGCTATAGATTGACTTTCTCTCTGATCCACTTTATGTATAGCCCTGCTTTAGTTTATAAACAACTTCAGAGATGACAGACTATGCTTTGGTATATACTGTGGTTGAATGCTTGTTTTGCGCTGTTTTATTCTAGATGGATATCCCAGAAATGAAATTGAATACAAATGGAAGAAAACCTCTGTTGAAGTGGCAGATCCAAAGTACTGGAGATTGTACCAGTTTGCATTTGTAGGGTTACGAAATACAACTGAAATTTCTCATACCTTGTCTGGTAAGGCACAGCATTAGGTTTTATTTCATGTAATTATCTATGTAGAACAGGACTAACAGATGAAGATAGAACTGAAAACCGTTCTCTTTGTCATGTAAGTATTTTTTTCTTTTTTTAATTTATAGGTGATTATATTATTATGACAATCTTCTTTGATCTCAGCAGACGTATGGGATATTTCACTATTCAAACATACATTCCTTGTATACTCACAGTTGTTCTTTCATGGGTGTCATTTTGGATCAATAAGGATGCAGTTCCTGCAAGGACTTCTCTGGGTAAGAATGTCTTTTTTTCAACCTTGAAGGGTCTGGCACTCCCCAGGAATACAAATCTGCAGCGAGGAGTAAATTAACCACAGCTTATTCCACTTCAGTCTGTGACCATTGGTCACCCTTTCTCTTGAACTGCAAGATTAAGAATAGGAGGATCCTGCTGTGGTTGTACAGCAAGGCTTAAGGAGAGAGTGTTGAGAACAGAAATCTGGAAATCCTGATCCAAGTCTTGTGGATCTGCTGTCATTCACATCAGTCCATTTTTTTTCCTTTATGTTCCTTTTGTCATCTCCAGGGATGGTAATTTGGCAGTCATTAGTCCTGAGAAGTGTGATTAAACTTCATGGAACAAAGGATGTCATTACTACAGAGGCAGAAACCATGAAGATCTCTGTTTTGGGTTTTTGTCATTGTTGGTTTGGGGTTTCTTTTTAATAATAGAAATTATTGAATTGGTCTTTTAAGCCCAGGATAGGAAAATTTGCAACCAAAGTTGCACTTCAAGCAGTTAAGCATATATATCACAAAAACTGACTCACTGTCCTGCTTTTACTGCAGACAATACTGAAATGTGTTACGAGTTCTGCTCCAGAGATAGTTCTGTGTTAGTGTAATCTTGGTTGACCTGTTTAGAACGGTGTCAGTCTCTTGCATTTGACTGTTCAGGATTCATGAGCTGCCTTGGAGAAGAGTTGTAGTCTCCACATAAAGAGTGATAGACTGGGGCATGTGGAGTGCACAGGGCACATACTAACAACTTTGAGCTTAGTGACAGATGATCTTAGTAAAACTGTTGACAGCAGTATGACCTATTCTGGGGGAAAGATCAAGAGCTGATGGTGTATCTTAGGAAGTAAAAGTTGAGTTAATTTTCCCATCAGCTTATAGGGTTGGTCAGTGGCTCGATGTCCAGATGGAGGGAGGTGACAGGTGGTATCCCTCAGGGATCTGTACTGGGACTAGCATTGTTTAATATCTTCATCAGTGATGCACTGGTATCAAGTGCATCCTCAGCTAGTTTTCAGATGACACCAAGCTGAGTGGTGTAGTTGATATGCCAGAGGGACAGGATGTCATCCAGAAGGACTTGTACAAGCTGGAAAGGTGGGCCCATGCAAACCTCATGAAGTTCATGAGGTATAAGGTCCTGCACTTGGGTAGGGACAACCCTTGCTATCAATACAGGCTGGGCCATGATGTGCCTGCAGCCCTGCAGAAAAGGACTCCGGGGTGGATGAAAAGCTGGATAGGAGCCACCAGTGTACATTTAGATGCAACCCAGAAGGCCAGTCAGATCCTGGGCTGCCGAAAGAAATGTGGCCAGCGTATCGAGAGTGGTGATTGTTCCCCTCTGCTCTGGTGGGATCCCACCTGGAGTACTGCATCCAGCTCTGTAGCTCTCAACACAAGAAGGACGTGGACCTCTTGGAGTGAGTCCAGAGGAGGGCCATGAGGATGATCAGAGGGCTGGAGCACCTCTCCTGCGAAGACAGGCTGAGAGAGTCGGGCTTGTTCAGCTTGGAGAAGAGGAGGCTTGGGGAGACCTTTAGCATCATTCCAGTACCTGAAGGGGCCTGCAGGAAAGCTGGGGAGGGACTGTTTGTAAGGAAATGTAGAAACAGGATGAGGGGTGATGGTTTTAAACTAGAGCAGGGTAAGTTTAGGCTGAATTTAGACATTAGGAAGAAGTTCCTTACTATGAGGGTGGTGAGACACTGGGAGAGGTTGCCCAGAGGTGGAGGCATTCAAGGTCAGGAAAAACTGTTGTATCGGTACTATGCTAGTTCTGTACCCAGTTCTTTTTACAGAGTGCTTTTTCAGTGCCACGAACTTAGCAAATTTTCCTTTGATCTCATGGTTAAGCTAGTGTTTTCATGCTCCCACTTCAGCAGTACTAACTTTCATCTACTTGAGATGTACTACGAAGATTTGCAATTTTGTATTTACAGCTCCCTGCAGTTAACTCTGAGTTCCTTTTGTGTGAACACACAGAAGCCATCATTTGACAGATTGTAGGGTGACTTTTCTCACATGCAGATGTTCTGGTGAAGAAGAAAGAGAATATGGTTCAAATTGACACAATATTATAGAAAAGGACTGTGAAATTAAGACAAGAAAGCTGAAACTAAGTGAGGTGCTTTGTGTCAAGCAGCTGTGATGCTGTGGAAGGTTTGCTCCTGTGACATCCCCCTGTGTGCCTGTCAGATACCAGAGAGAACTGGAAAAGTCCACATCCCCTTTTGCCCTCTCTGACCATAATTCAGTAAGGGGAATGGTGGGTGTGAATTCCCACACAGAGGCTGTGCTAAGGTCTGGTATACTGAAAAGTCTTGTGCCTTTTTCTTACACATACATGGAAAAATCCTGGCAGTTTTTGGTTTCCCAAAGCAAAAGGTTTGAGATGATTAACAGTATTTAAATATTTAACTGTGCAGAAGTGCCTAATTGATTTACAAAAGCATCTAGTGGGAATGGAGCACATCTGAAAAATTCTGTGGTTATCTGTTTGCCTTTTAGGCATGTAATTTCATTGGGAAATCTGTTGCAAAATCACTACTGCTTTCCTGCTGCAGGATCAGTTAATAGTGACCCCTGATTCCATGCTTTGATTTAAAAGCCATAGATAGCCTCAGACTGGTGTAACACATCTTTTAGCAATAAGCCTGTGCATGTAAATAACAAATTATTTGTGTGTTCAAGTGTTGCTCTCCAAACAAAAGGTCACAGCTTAATTTTGGACTACTATGAAAAAGGCTTTGCATCTCCCTGAAGCATCAAATACAAGAAGAAAGTTGTAACACCTTCTAAATGTTAAACTGGTGAAAAGTGGTATAGTTGTGATTCTGAACACATAGCTGTTAAGGCCAGCTTGTTCTTTTAATTAACTTGTATGTAAGTGAATCAAGGGAACCATTTCCTACTATTTAAGACAGCTGTATTTAAAAAATACCTAGTAACTTAGAGAATGAGACCAGAAAGGCCATGAAGGTTGTCTAGTTTCATCTGCTATATGTCAGAAGCAAACAATAGAATTTTTTTTTTCTTGTGTTTTCTGAAAGTTTGAAATTATTGATGAATAACACATCTTTTCTTTCTGAATGCCTCCTTTCATACATTTTAATCTTTCAAGAGACAGAGGGCTTTTTGGATGTTTCTAAAATCCATGTGCTTATTTGTACCTGCTTGTCTATTGCAATTTTTATGCATGCATTCTATAACAGATTTATACAATTATGAAAACTTTTCAGTGTGATTATTTATTCAGTGTATGTTGAAAATGGGAGGGATTTAAACTGACAGTGAAATGTGCTGCCTTCTGTATGATCCCATGGTGGCTGCTGGATCCATGGGGGTGGCTTTCAATAGCATCAATATGTGTGGGTGTGATCAGCCTCATGAATGAATTAAGGGCTAATTGGTGGATTTTTTGGTGGTAGTGTAGAATCATAGAATCTTTCTGGTTGGAAAGACCTTTAACATCATCAAGTCCAGCTGTTAACCTAGCACTGCCAAGTCCAACCACTAAATCCATATGATTGGGTTACTTACACATTTTCCTCTTCCTGTCTTATTTTTCTTTATCAAACAGGCATTACAACAGTGCTGACCATGACAACGCTGAGTACAATTGCTAGGAAGTCACTCCCAAAGGTTTCCTATGTGACAGCAATGGACCTTTTTGTTTCAGTGTGTTTCATTTTTGTGTTTGCTGCCTTGATGGAATATGGCACCTTGCATTACTTTACCAGCAACAGAAAAGGGGACAAAGGAAAAGAAAAGAAGACAAAATCTAAGCCATCAGTAAGTTTAGCCAAACTAACAAACAAAAATACAGAATGTTCTTTATTGTAGTATTAATTTTGAGAGACTGATTCCTAAGTAGAAGGGCTAATGTTCCACAATATTTAACACCTAATATGTATTTTTAAATTTCTTTAGAGTTGGGGGCTTGTACTCATTTTCTGTAAATACTACTAATGAAAAAAGGTTTTAGATCATTCCACTCATATATTAATGAGAACATCTAAGCCTAAAATACAGAGCGGTTTGAGATAATCCATGCCATGCCCAAGACCTTGGTGCTTCTAGAGCTGCCTGTGAAGACAGTTCTGTCTGGGCATGGTGCTTCTGAAAACAAAACCTGGCAGACAATGATAGGTAAGACTAGAGCAGTAATGTAAATGGACTGAAGGAGTGAGGATTTTTTGGGGTCTTACCTCACTAGCTTTGGAAAGCAAAAGGTGCTTATTACTAGTTGGTGTTTTAACTCCCTCCCGCTTCAGAAATTTTACTGTAACTATTTTTATTTTTATTTTCCCATTTACTTCCATGTTTCTTTCTTGTAAAAGGAACCTCCTGCTTTCACAAGTTGATGTTTGTATGATGTGAATCCCCATATATCCCAGGAACAAGTATGATTTAGCTTTAAGAGGATTTATGTTTGTGTGGTAGGAATACTGGAACTTCCAAAGAATTTACTGTTGGAAGCCAGTAAAAATATTTAAAGCTAATCTTCAAACCAATAAAACCTGGAGGCAAAGGTGCTAAATAGCGTATTCATTTGAACACTAGCCAATATCCGAGGCTTGATTGTAGTCATCTTTTGGCCAGAGTAAGAGGAAGGACAACGTTATAAAACCCCTTTCCAGATCATTTCATCAAAGAGAGCTGGAACATAGCTGAATCATAGTATCAGTTGTCTTTCTGGGTGAAGGCTGAACACCACCTGTGGTCGGACAGCACTGAGATCTTCAGGGAATCCAGCATGACTGGAAAATAGAAACCTCAGCCTCCTTCCTGCTAGTGGTAAATCAAATGTGGGGTCAATGGAAAAGATGGAAAACAGCTCAGAAGTGATGGAAAAAGATAACAGAGGCTGCAAAATTTTGGGGGGTTCCCAGTGTTATCATAGCAGATTCAGTTTTAGAGTGTTGTTGCAATGAGGTCTCAACAACACTTTGGGAGCAGAGAGCTGAAATGGGTCTGCTCTTGCCACGTAGAATAAAGAAAAAAGGAAGAGGGGAGAAAATACTGCTTATTCAAACCAGGGAGGTACTGAAGATCAGCTGCTGGCAGATCAAAAGCCATTGAAGTGGTTTGCAAGTATACTCTATTGAATGGAGTAATGAGACTTTCTAGAATCTCTTCACACATCAGCCATTTGTGCAGTAATCTGCCAAATGCTTTGAGATTTTCACTGTGTATGACAATTTAAAATGTAGCATAATGGCGAGATATAAACTATGACACTTATTTAGCAAATAGCTGGAGTTTGGACTAAGATTAAAATTAGCAATATAATACTCAAAACACTATTCTGTTGTCTGTTACTGTGTTCTTAAAGTGTGCTTTTTATCTCGAAGTACTTGAAAACCAACCATCTATTCACACAGAATTCTTTAAACATATTTCGGCATGTTATGACTAGAAGACCATACTAGATAGGAAATTACTCCAAAAAAGGAAGGGGGAATAAATTTAATATACTTAGATGCAAGGATTCCATTTTGATAAATAATGGGTTTTGGTGACATTTTATAAAAAGCTATGAAAATTCTTGTTCCAAATGGAACAACTAAAGAAGGAATCTGATTAATTAATTAATTAACCATACAATTACAAATCCTTCCCCCATCCCCCTTCCTCCCCATTTTTGTAAAAGACTACATTCTTTTCCTCTTCTAGTTATGGATATGTAACTCAAGAAACAAATGTAATTAGTTTAATTCCTTCTGAAAAGTTCTCATTTGCAGGTATTTGTCCCTTGGAAAAATTACCTTGCATAGGTCTTCTATTTCTATTGCAAAAATGCAATGAAAGCTTATAATTCCAGGAACTGATAGCAAGAAGGTGTGATAAATGATACTGTGAAAAAATGGTGAGATTTTACGAACGATTACACAATTTTATCTTACAAAATATGTGCTGGCATCATTCAAGAAAGGTAGTATGAATTGGCTTAATGTAAGTCCGCATTAGTAAGGATAATGAGTTTGGGCAGGAAAGATTAAACTTAATTAGTTGTGGATCTTGTTCCGATTGTCATTTCAGCTGAATTGAATCCATCACCTGTGCTGTGATCTCCACAAATGATGGTCATTTTTTGTACACGTATTAGTGTTAACGCAGAATAATTTGGGTTTTGTTCTATAAGAATGTATTAGAAACACCTTTGGAGGGTTTTTCTACATCAGATTTTTTTTTTGGTTAGTCTTATCTACAACATCAGCAGGCATGTACATGAACAATCAGCATGCATCTGTATGTTTAGTGGTTTGATTGGTTTTGGTTGTTATAAAAGTCCACCAGTTGATATAAAGTAGTCTTCTTGTGAGGTGTTGGTCTTTTTTCCACTTTTCCTTCACGTTGTGTTTTCTCACACACATTTTATGTATTTTCTGTAGTTAGTTAGACCTATAATATAGCATTGCCTTTCTTGCCTCTCTCTTCAAACCTTTCTTTCAGTAGCCAGCTTCAGTCTGTGTTGGTGACGAGCAGTGAGAAGCAGTACTGTAATTTTGAGCTCCTCCCATGGCATTTCTGATTTGGGGATTCCTGTTCTACCCTGCCTGTAGAAACAAGTCATGCCATGAATCTTACGTTGGCAGAACCAACAGTCAGAAAATTCTCATAAAGCTAGAATTAGGTGTGAATCAGAAAAAAGCATCTTTCCCTATATATCTTCAACAAAATAATGCTTCTGTAAGTTCAAAAAAGTAAAAAAAAACCCCTGAGCTTAATTTTTTTGCTTTATAAAAATAAGCCCTTGTTGTAATGCCTCAAATTATGGTAGAAGCATGTAACTGCTGTTTGTTAGTGTTGTCAGTATTTTATCATAGCTGAAAAGAATAATGAGGTCCTTTAGGATGATAATTAGCTCCCTAGGTCATCATGTCAAAAAAGTGTTGAAACAGCAGTCTGTGAAATTTAAAGCTATTCGAAAACATGGTGGATACTGCACTGCTTTAATGTCACTCCCTGGGACATGGGGTAAAAATTTTCCTGCAGCAATGGGATGCCTCCTTAACGCTATATAGACAGCTGTGTACTGGCCAAAGTAATTCCCTGAAAGTGGGACAATGGAAGGCTAAAACATAACAAGAATCTAAGTGGTGTAGCTTCCAGCTTTTCATATTTTTTTCAGAATATTTCGTTGCCTGTCATGCATAATTGTTTGAGAGATTATTTTCTACACTTCAATACCCAGATTCTTTTCTACACTTCAATACCCAGTTAGTTCTGACTGCATCTTTTCCTGCTGTATTTATTCCTTACATATGAAGATGGTAGGAAAAAAAAGGGAAGAAAATG
>VZTU01002539.1:73587-86880 GCA_013400835.1 Zapornia atra | reverse complement strand
AATGGTATTGTGGAATGTGTGTATTAGCACATTGTAAGCTTTCTAACAGGACTATCTCTGAGAACAAGAAAACTCCAGGCTACAAGGGGCCCCAAGACCAGCGATGCAGCTCTGGTAAACAAGAAGAGGAAGATAACTGTTAGAGTTGATAGCAAAAACACAATGATGAAGATGACTGGATGAAGTAAATAACCACCAGCGTCCTTGAAGACCACCTAAAGACTGTAGTACTCATGTGGCAAAGGGTGGAAACCTATGATAATGAATTCTCAAAAAAGTAATGAATATGTTAATCATTTCCAGAAAGATCATGAATATGTGTGTATAACCTGCATATAAGCTGTGCAAATAACTCATTAGGGGCACACACTTGCAGGAGCGATCCCCTGTGCTGCCCAGTACTGCAATAAAGAATACCTGCTCAATAGTCACCAAGGCTATTAAGTTTTGAATTTGGCTTTTCATGGTATCAACACTCTCCACTAGACCTGGTTACCCAAAGCACCATCCAACTCAGCCTTGAGCACTGCCATCTCATCTAAATTTTATTTCCAGAATTTGTCTATTTTTTCAATAATTCTGTGGGCCAAAATCACACCTGAATTATGAAGTTCTGTATTAATTTGTTTGGTGTTTAAATAAAATGACTCAGTAATTTCTAAAGATTGTAGAGAACTGTTGGGTGTAAGTTTTTGACTGCCAGTCTTGTAGGAATGAAGTGAGTCCTTGCTAAACTAACAGGAAGACTATCAGCAATAGGAAAGAGCTGTTTTGAAAGCACCAAAGGTGAGTTCCTGTTTGCAGTCAGCAGGAGTAAAACTAGAATAGTTCTCTGCTGCTGAGGAAGAACAGAAACCTTCAATAAACAAGTCATTTTGAGTAGAGGCAGAAAATGCAGGTGATAAGCCCAAGCTCCATGGTACCTAAGTTTTTTGTAAAGGGTCTCCTATTTGGTACTTCTGAGGTCACTGCCAGTGACCTCCAGGAATGCACTTTAGCTCCCTTGAAATAAGAACAGGTTCCAAACAGCAATAATGCAGCTCCAGATTGAGCTAATTGCTAGTAACGAACACATTATCAGTCAAAAGTCTTACTATTACCTAGCTAATCTTGAGCATTTTTACTACTTTTTTTTTTTTTTGCAGGAGCCATTCTTTGCTCCCTTTTGGTTCAAGGCCCTTACTTCTCTCTCTGCTGGAGAATCTTTATCTTTACAGGGCAATAACCCTCATTTATATATGGAAAAGGTATAGCAGAAAGTAAAAAAAATTATGTGTTGGTATAAATTTTCAGGAGTGTTTAAATGACTGAGAAACCACAATCCTCACTAAAAATAACACAAGGGCAATAACACAAGGGCTTTTGAAAACACCCATCTATTCTTACATTAATTCCCCTGAAAATAGAGGAATCTCTGCTGATTGTATAGAGTCAAGATTAGCAATGAGTAATTCAATGCTTCTTGAAGATGAAGGACTCATCTGCTGAGATGTGAAATAATTGAAGTTATCCCACATAAATGCGTACGAAAAATATTTCATTTCACCAAATAGGTTACATTTTTTCTGCTGAAGTTCTAATTTTGCCTGAACAATCAGTATATGATTGAACAGAAACAGTCCAAAGTGAGTGTTTCATTGCAGGGAATTTTTCCTTCAGCTGTATTCAATAAAACAAAACTTACTCTGCGTTGCTTGTAAAACTGAAATAAATTTGGTCTTTTACATTCCTGTTGTCTTGCAGCTCTACTACAAACATTCATTCCAGGCAACTAACTACAGTTGCCAACTAGCTCCTATCTCAAGTTTCAATGCATCACCTGACCAGTCTAAATAAATTTCAAGTATATAAAAATTACTTCTGTTATTCTACTACTTTGTCTTATAAATGTTTATAACTCCATCACAGATATAAGAAAAATAGCAACAGTACCCTCTGAGCAACCATTTGAAGTGCTGTTGTGTTACGCAGTAGTTATAAGCAAACACATTCTTTTCAAGTGATTATTTAGAAATTTTAATACTCTTTCCTTGTTCCTTCTTTTGCATCTTAGGGAAAAACACCAATCACCTGAACTCCATGTGTTTTTAAAAATAACTATATAGAACCTCTGAGAAAAAAAAGGTTTCACTTCCATCTCTGATAACAAAATGTGTGTGTCATCACATTCCTATTATAGAACCCCAGATCACAGAAATCAACGTGGAAGACAAATGCTATCATTTCTGCTGCAAGGCAGCACTTCTTGAATAAATATTTGAGAGCAGTAGACATAACAGCACTGTGGGACCATCTATATTCCATATAAATAGGGATATGATTCTGATTCTATGATATATTTATCAGTTAATTTTCCAGCTAAATATTGAAATAGGTGGTAGAAAGTATTGACACAAATATTCTTACAGGAAAAAGTTATTTCCTTCTGTTATTCAAAGTATGAAGAGAATAAGCCATGTGTTTAAATAACATTCATTTTGAATAATTGTTTAGTTTTGTTTAAGGAAAGATTTTTTTCAGTCTTATAATTTTACTGTTAGTAGTCTGAGTCCCTTTTTGGTAATATTTAACTTCATGTAAAACCTAATAAATGCAGTTTCATATTTTAGGTCTTATAATTTTTTTTCTTCAAACTAACTGCTAAGCTATATTTGTGAAGTGTTTCAAATACTTCTGGGATATGTTGCTTATAGTAAATATATTGGCATAAAAGGGGATCCATCTTCTGTTTTAAATCTAATTTACACATATTTGTCCTTCCCACCCTCTCCCATCCCATTTTCTCCAATACAGATGATTACGACTTTCATATCAAAGGAAAAACAAGGTGGGGGAAAAGGACAATTTAGAAAAGCTAGGTTTGAAATTAGCTATTTCCACAGTATTTTCTCCCATTTTTTTATACGTACTCCTTTTCTAACTAACAGAAAACAAAGATTTTTTTTCTTTATAGGGCAGATTTATGGAAAGAAATTAGACAAAAATTCAATAAGGTGTTGAGGGAATACCATGATAAAGGACATTTTCATATTATTTTTCAGCTGAGGTATTCTTTTCTTTTTGGATTTTATTTATTTAAAAAGGCACTTGACAAGCCAGTTTGTCAGGAAAACCAGAATGATCCTGTTTTCATGAAAGATGTATGGGACTGAAAAAAGCTTTTACTTGTAAGTTCATCTATTTGAAAGCAATTTTTTTCCTGCTTTTTTTTCTTTTTTTTTTTTCTTTTCCTAACATACATAAGAACCACATATTTAATTCCACCCCGTTAGGACACTAACCCAAATTTGCTGAAGCAAAACAAACAAGCAATACTCCTTGCAAACCTTACAAGGAGCAGCTGAGGGAACTGGGGTTGTTTAGCCTGGAGAAAAGGAGGCTTAGGGGGGGACCTTATCGCTGCTTACAATTACCTGAAATGAGATTGTAGAGAGATGGGTGTTGGTCTCTTCACCCAAGTGACTGGCAATAGGATGATGGGGAATGGACTCAAGCTGCGCTGGAGCAGGTTTAGATTAGACATAAAGAAAAAATTCTTCACTAAAAGGGTTATAGGCTGCCCGGGGAGGTGGCTGAGTCACTGACCCTGTGTGTATTTAAAAAGATGTGTTAGATGAAGTGCTCAGAGATATGGTCTAATAGAGAACAGGTATGGTTGGACTCAGTGATCTCAAAGGTCTTTTCCAACCTGGTGATTCTGTGATTCCTTCAGAAGCTTGTTACCTGCAGCCCATATATGCATTTTTCCCTCCTTGCTCAGCACTGGAGCCAAGCAGTGAGTACCCACCACTGTGGCTGCAGGATAAGCTCTCATTTCCAAAAAGGGGAGAAAAGGACTCCTGAGAAAACCCCAGTGTGTTTAAGGAGGGGCTGCATGTGAAGGTTTCCCATGTGTGGAATTTGAACTGACCTCATTATCTCCTTGGCCCTGGTCCCATCTGCAGCCCCAGCCCCCCAGGTTCTCTGGGTGAGCCAGCCCATGCAGTACCCTGACGTCCTCTTTTATCGACTATCTCAGAAAGTTCACATCATTAGTGAATAAAATTACAATGACCAAAAAAATCCGGGGGAACCTTTGCAGTTGCCATTTATTTGCAAACTCTTCTTCCTTTTTTTTTTTACATATCATTTCTTTGATAAAAATTTAAATGAAAATGGCAACTACTTGGTATTTCCATGAAAAGACAGTAGTTGTTGGAAAAAATGATGGAAGCTACAGCATTTTCATGCAATTTCCACCAGTTAACAGAAAAATGTTGATCCATCACAGAGTGGTTACCTCACTAGGGCAGAGACATTCTTACTTCCCTCTCAGCTCCACACAGCTGCCTTTTACATTGCTTTTCTCAGTGCATAGCCCTGTTAACCATCACTACCTGTGATCTGTGCCATCCCCAAAGATAGTAACAGGGTGCTAAGAGAGCCTATTAGACCTGCTAAAAATAGCACATGGCTCCCAAAAGCCCAAAGTGGTAAGACATCTGCTATATTAAATGCTTTACCATAACCAAAAGAAAGCACAAGTGTCAATGAATTGCTTATTCTTAAGCTGAAAATGGTCATCAGAGTATTTTCTTCCAATGCCACAAACCCCATTCCCGGGTTGAATAGTATTTGCTACATATCCATTAAAAGAGTAGGTTGAAACTTTTGATAGACTCTATGGCTGGTTTGTGGAAATACACACTGAACCAAGAAATGAGAGGTCAGACAGGCATGACTGAGAGAATGGTGGTGAGGCTGGGAGTTGCCACAGGCAAACCTCATATCTGTGGCCTCCACTCTTGCTCAGTTGTACCATCTTCAGAAGCTTCCTGTCCTGACCTCCACCATGTGCAACAGTAAATTTATTGAGTGGATGGATGCCACGGGCCATTTTCCAGTGATCACACTATAGTTTTTATAAAACTAGCTCAAAAATATACCTGCAAGTTTGCTACATGCAGTGAATACAGCTACAGTGAACACACTAAGTCTATTAAGTGTAGCATTTAGTTGCATTATGCCCAAAAATCCCACTCATGTACAATTTCTGATGTAAACAGAGCCTTAAACACTACCAGCTTTGGCACCACAGCTGTGCTGCAGGAAAGTCCAGAGACAATGTTGGAGGTGGGGGGAAGTCAGCACATAAGTATGTTTAAAATAATCAGATTTAGACACAAAAAGATCTGTTTAATATCTCTCTGAAGAGAAGACATCAGACTATTTGAGATGGAACTCGAAGCAGCACAAGATCAGTGCCAGCACAAGTGGGAGCAGTGTGGCTGCCGCGGTGTGATACACCAACCAGGCTGGTACACACCACCCCCCAGCACAGGTTATTTCCCTGAGCAGCGCACCAAGCTGGTATTTACCTATCGATGGGTACCCTCCAACAAGCTAACCTAGATCCACTTTCATCATTCTAAACGCTGTGCCATCACGTCCTCAGTTTCACAGTAAGTCAAAGGAAATTATAGCCTCTGTGCTCTGGCTCTGCAGAGGCAGCAGCCACAGGTTTAGAAGTCTGCATTAATTTCTGAACCTCCTAATTAAACATAAAAGAGTGGGGTAAAAAAACAACCAGCTACCATCGGCTGTAGTACAAAGAGGTCAAATCAAGTATTAAATGGATAAACTATAATATATGTAATTGTGTGGGCAGAACAGAATGAGGTATAGAGTCTTTGACCTCCGCATTTCTGCTTAAAATCTACATTCAGTTTTGTAGTCAGTCAGTTATAAAAAGTAGCCTGACATTTGACTCATCTCTGTATGCCAAACTTCTAAAGGAAATTTATTCATGGTTATATTTGAAGTACTGTCTATATGCCTTGACACTTCAAATCAAAACACCAGAGGAATCTCATGATTTTATTTCTAATGATAAGAAAAAATAGAAGTCTTACCTGGCTCTTATGTATCGTTTTTCCACTGGGAAATGTCTCAGGAGTCATTTCTAAGCAATAGTCTTCAAAACCTGATGAAGTTTTTAACCTAAAAAGTCAGCTTCTTCCCCTAACAGACCAATATCTTTTTGGTCACTCCCTTAGAATTGCTCATCCAACCTTGATTTGCTATTCTTCAGGCCCTGGGCTGTTTGTTTTCCCCTGAGGGCATGCACTTTCCTAAAAAGCAGAAAAGCAGCCAGGAAGCAACAATCGTAATATCCAAACCACAACAAAGAAGGTGCATGTATCACTTCTGTAGACTTAAATAGCCCTAAACTGATTTGCTCTTTTGTCCATAACAGAACAGCTGTGTAGCTCAGTGCAAGTTGAAATCCATCTAACATTGTATGGAAAGCCAATTTTACAGGGCAGTCATCCAATGTGCGAGTGTGAGGCCTCCATACATTCATTTATCTTTTCTTCCCAGACATATTGTCTCTGAGCCCATCTCTATATTTAGGTGGCTATATCCAGAATGCCACAGGCGTGTCATCCTCAATACCAGTCACAGCTAGTTCAAAGGCAGACCATGTACACGTCCAGGTTTTGATTACAATATCAGCTAAACTAGAGGAATAGTTCTTAATAAAGACAGAATTTCAGATAGAAACCTACTTTTTACACCAATGAATTATTACCATGCTCTATGCATTCAAAATTAGGAAAATAAGGCAGAGGGGAGAAAAAACACTTGCTTGTTGCTGTGTGTGGATAGTCCCTGTGAACTGCAACAAACTGCCTAAATTAGCATATTTACTAAAAGGATTTTCTGCTGTAACTTTCATCCCACACATCTAAATCCTTTTTCCTACAGTTCTTCTGTTCCTACTAACACCATAGAGACCACACTGAGAGACACGCTGATTGTATATGAAAAGCAGCCTGAAGAAAGTGGAAAACAAAATGTAAATGACAGAAAGGTACAGAAATTAAAATTCTGGCATATTTAAATCTCTTGGAGATTTGGAAAACAGAAATGCAGCACAAACTACTTCAAAATGTCCAAGTTTTATGTTTGTCACATGTACTCTTAAGTACAGACTTGTACTTCACAGAGAAAAGGAGTGGGTATCTCCAAAGCATCCAGCAAACATCTGTCCCGTGTCACAGAACAGCTTATAGCAAATATAAAGCAAAGAGTAAAGCACAATAGCAGCAGCCATGAGGACAGCTTGAAAGAAGAGCATCATCAACATCTATTTTTTGCCTGTAACACTGATAATTTGTCAGAAACCATTTTCAGATAGACCATAATTTGTTCTACAGTAGAAAACTCCAACAAAATAAACATCCTTCCCCCAGAAGTATCTCTGCTAGTCTTATCAATACAAAATTTATTCTGAAGTTAAATCTAGTCATCAGTTGAACTCTGGACTATATGTGCAGGAAAGTGTAAGGTCCTGCACCAAGGGAGGAACTACTCCAAACACCAATACAAGTTAATGGTTGACCTGCTGGTAAGCAGCTCTGTAGAGAAGGACCTGGGAGTTCTGGTGGACAACAAGCTCTCCATGAGCCAGCAATGTGCCCTCATGGCCAAGAAGGCCAATGGTGTCCTGGAGTGCCTTAAGAAGAGCATGGCCAGCAGGACAAGGGAGGTTATCCTCCCCATCTACTCTGTCCTGATGAGGCCATATCTGGAGTGCTGTGTCCAGTTCTGGGCACCTCAGTTGAAGAAATACAGGGAACTACTGTAGAAAGTCCAGATGAGTGCTATAAGGAAGATGAGGAGACTGGAGTATCTCTTGCATGAGGAAAGGCTGAGAGACCTGGGTCTGTTTAGTCTGGAGAAGATAAAACTAAGAGGAGAGTCTCATAAATATTTATAAATATCTAAAGGGTAGATGTGAAGACGGTATTCAAAACCCACCAGGACATGATCCTGTGCAACCTGCTCTAGATGATCCTGCTTTAGCAGGGGCTTTGGACTAGATGATCTCCAGAGGTCCCTCCCAACCCCTGCTGTTCTGTGGTTCTGTGATTCTGTGATTCAGTGCAGGACAGAGCAGGTAACATTCCAAAACCATTAGTGCCCATAAATCCTCAAAAGCCTGTCCACAGCTGAAGCCATCCTTTAGTCTCTCTATTTGGCATTGCTCCAGAAATAAAACTGTCCGGTACCAGACAGTGGCTTGCAGGCTTTTTGAACCTTCAGAGAAAAGCAGAGACCTCCTGGTAATGCATACCTCCAAAAGTGTTTGCTCTGGAGTTGTGCTGCTAACCACAAAAGCTGTGCTGTGCTAGTACAGTTCCTGCATACTTGCAGAATAAATGCATTAAAGCTAGTATTCGCTGGTTCTATTCATTCCTTTAACACTCAGAACCTGTTCACGCAGCCTAAACCACAAAGTTCCTACTTGTCTCACTTTATTCCTGTCACTACTCCTCCTCTCCAAAAGGAAAAAGGGAAACATTGCTCTGAAATGAACAGCTGAAACTTGCATCAGACAAGGACACCACAGCAGGATTAGACAAATGCTTAAGAAGCAGAAATGTTTTCCTTTTTCATGTAAATATTCCTAGTGCTAGATAAAAAATTTAAAGGCATTGTTTGCAGGGGGCTTCTGAATTTTTGCATGCAGCTTTTGAATTTATGTATCACTTGGGTGTATTTATCCTTTTAGTGCTGAATGGTGTCACAAAAAAGCAGAAGTAAGAAGTTCATGCAAGTTCCCTTCTCAGCAGCCTTTCTTCCAGCTCACTGGAAATGAAAGCAACATGGGTCTGGAGGTGCAGATGCAGTCCTCAGGTGCTCTTTGTCAGCGAGGAAAGGAAAATACCCCCTTCTTAATGCTTCAAATGCTATATATTGCTTCTGTAACTCACAAGAGCAGTGTGCAGATTTCTAAGACTTAACAGTGCTTTGCAGAGAGGCAAAGGCTAAATTTTATTGTTATTTTCTACACACAAACACATACTACTGAGCCCATGGGAAACATAAACAGGAATAGTCTCGTTTCTTGTTCCTAACACTGGCTTTAATTAAATATTGCTTTTTCCCTACTTAGCTAGGCAGCATGGGGCATAGGAATTATTTGGAACTGCTTGGGAGTGGACCCAAAGGGTGGTGCAGTGGGATGAGCCATTTCTCTGCAAAAAGAAGGGCTAAGGTACTGACAGCTGATGTTTAACTAGTCTCTGTCACTTGCTCCTGCAATGTGGCAGCCAAGATTTCGGTGAGGTGAAGCAAGCATGACCCCTCACACACCTACAGAAGGCCCTTCTGCAGCATGCATGCCCCTCACAGAAACGCTTACGCTGCACTCGTAGTGCTTTTTCACATGGGTAACAAAGAAGTTTCAGATGTTTGTGAGATGATCTATGTAGCTTGAAACCAAAACACCGAGACCTTTCAGTTTTTACCTTTATTAAGCTGTTACTGTTCCTGAAACACTGGTCTGGAATTGGTCAACCCAAGATAAGGAGTAAAGACAGTTAATCCACTGCTGCAAGAGCAGACTTACATTAAAACTTACACCCATAAGCAAGTTAGCACTGCTAAGAATAGTTTGATTGACAAAGGTTGTGGGTTTTTTCTTTCTTTTTTATAAACTAGTTGATGGACAAATGCCTAACGTTCCTAGAAGTTTGTCAGTAAAGAATCAAAGATAATGCCTATGCACATGCAGATACTTCTTATTTAGCAAAACCTAATGGGAAAGGGGCAATACATAACAAAGAACAAACATCTCTTCCTGACACAACATAGAAGAAAAGCGATAATATTCTGTTTCCATTTTTAAAAAACCCAACAAACCCCCAAACACAAAACATAAAAATATAATTCCTTTCAGAATAAAAACCTGGATTCTAGGTGCCTGAATTTCTAATTATTTATGCCAGCATTTTAATCCAATTATTATATATTTAATTAATATTAAATCAATACTGAGGGAAATGCCTGTACATTCCAGGAATATCCTTTTTTTTTCTTTTTCTTCTTTGTTTTCCCCTTATACTTCCAGTCTTCATACTAATCCTTATTAAACAGGGATGGATATAAAAAAGAGATTTGAATTTCAAGTTTGGTCTGTTGGAAGCCAGGAGACTGATTCAAGCTTAGTAAACAGAGAAAAAACAAGCCACAGGCAGTTGGGCCAACAGTTTTTGTGATTCACAGAGGTGCATGGACAACATGTAATTATTGGAAAAACACATCTAATCAAATCATGTTCCAACTCCTGGCAACACCCTCTTCAATCTATTGCCTTTATGCTAACTTTAATGGGTTGCTTCCAGCAGCTGCCTCTACTCGCCGTTTCAATTACCACCATGCCTTCCCAAATCTGAATTGCTCCTTTATTCCTTGAAATATATTACGCAATTGAAATGGGTTTTGTCTCCTTACAGGTTATTTTGTGATACAAATACTCTTATGACAGTAGCTCTGACAAAGCATGTTCTTGTTGTCTGAGATCCTATGGGCCACTGGATGTGCATTGCAAAGCAGTCAGGGCTCAGCTGTGCATTAGTGGGCTACTGCTGAATTCCTAGGGCTATTGGGTTGCAGAGTTACAGTTCTAGAAAGCATTTCCAGAAGTCATCCAGACCAATCCCTGTCCACAGGTGTTCTGTCAACTTGCTCTCAAATTGCTCACATTCTGTGAATGTCTACATAACCTTTCCTCACGCTTTGCTGTCCTTTGAGGCAGGGTTTTTTGTTTTGTTTGGTTGGTTTTGGTTTGTTTTGGTTTTTGTTTCTAAATTTCCAAGCTTATCTGTTTTCTACAGCTCAGACATTCATTTTTACATTTTCTACCACAAAAAGGGAAACATATTCCTTCTTTACAATAGAGCTCTTATATCAGAAAATTGACCTTCCTCCTTCATCTTCCTTTCTTTATGTTAAACTATTCCATTTATCCACTACTAATTTTTCTCTAGTTTTCTAGACCACAGAAAATTCTCATTACTCTCACTGGGTTTAAGTTCAGGAGAATTCTTGAGTTTCAAGTCAGAAGAGACTTATCCTTCCTGAAATAGTCTCTTTGACTGAACTTATGAACAGAGCAGACCTTACCAATTCTATTAAGCAACTCCTTTGCCATTTGGAAGTCCTGCAAGGTATATTCTTCTTTAAAAAATGCTGACATCCAGTCTGGTCTCTTACTGCAACATGTGTTTTTCCTCTATTTCTGCATCTCAATGATTGTTCCTGAAAGAAAATGTTAATTCCCTTGATTCTTTTAGCTTAAACCTTTGTATATGTGTGTGTGTGTGTGTGTGTGTGTGTGTGTGTATTTCTGGGGAGTTTTATTTACCAGTTGGTGATTGAGTCTGCCTTTCAAAATCTAATTTTTTTGGCTTTGCCTGTTAAATTCTGCTACAGAATGATTCTGTTATTGCTACCACTGAAGTAATCTTATACCTCAACATCCTCAATTAACATCTTTCTTCTAGTTTGAATTGTGTTGCTGAGTTTCCTCTTAATTTTGTATCAAAAAATGTGCCTAACATAACAAGAATTTGCAGGACTATATGCAACAAAATACATTAAAATCCTCAGCAAATATGAAGTTTACAGTTTAGTAATAAAATAGTTGAGATTCTGCATCAGCAATTAAATTTTTAATCAATAACAAAGAGTTTTAACTGCAATAAGTGAAAGGAAATGAAAATATGAAAGAAATGCTTGAAAGATGTCCTATATAGTCCATTGCATCACAGCTTCATATGCACGTCAAAGTTCAACAAAGAAAACCTGTCTGCAATCTTCATTAATTCTAGTATCAAGAACTTTTTCCTTTATCTAAACCTTACTTGCAAATGCAAAGCTTCTCTGCTTTATTTTTTCATTTATTCATGAAAACAAAAAACTTTGTGAAAAATTTAGCAAAGTGCAAAATGCTAATTAGTATCACTTAAAAAAAATAATCAATTCATCCAGCAGTGTCTTTTTCTCTCCTCTCATGAAAGTACATAGCCATCAGCAGGTATGGTCCCATTTGCTGTCCCACTTCATGTTGAGATCCTGGTGTGATTTTGCAAACTGTGAACTAAATACTGACCATGTGTCCTAACACTGTGGGGCTTTTGGTTTCTACCATCAACTGAACTTATTTACAAATAATCTGGGGGAAGAGGGACATGTTGTCAGTCATTCCTCCATGCAGCAGAAGGAAAATCAGACTGCAAAATTATTTATAAGGATTTTCTCCACACTTTTCCTTTAAAAGATATGGGGTCTAAACTTCCCAAATTTAAGTATTAGCATTGAAATTTTATGCTTGGACAATTTGCCATTACTGTGCAGACTATTACATGTTCAGATGCCTTTTTGTTTATTCACCTATTCCCAAATATAAGATGTTGACACTGAAAGCAGAGGTAAATGAAATGGCACCTTCATAATGGTGCTGAGTAAACATAGACATAGAAGGATTCTGGGGACACCTCATGTTCTGTCTGTTTCATTGGTGCTGATGTTTGATAGTGTAGCAACTGATCAAATAGAAAATTTAAGACCACATCTCAAATCTTTTATAGTCTAACAAAAAAATAAATATCTGGAATCGTTGTGCTTACAAGGATACAATTCCAGATAAAAAGAAAGTAGAAAAAATAGAAATATTAGAAATTAGAAAAACTTAGAGAAGTAAAATATTAGAAAGTTTTCACATTGTCAGATAAGATTTTTTTACTGGACAAATCTTTATCTGATGTCACAACTCTCTGGAGAATGTGTTTTTAGTTCTTGTTTGTTTGTTTTCTCCAGGTATTTTTGAGTTTTGTTCTGTATTTTTTTTCCCAATGAATTTATTTTAAATAATATCTTTATAGAAACTTCAAGTACTATGAGTCATTGCTGTTGGCCAAAACACATTTCCTTTTGCTTATACTTGATTTCAATCAAATTTTCTATTCACATAAATGTCTACAGGCCAGTTTATGAATAATCAAATAAAGGATGGGCAGTGTAGAAATTTTTAAATGAAAATTCTATTCAGAATCTATAGATAAAACTCAATAATTGTTAAAGGTCATGAGAATGAATATGACCTGAATATATTAGATTAGAAAACCCAGCAGTGAAATTATCAGAGTAAAATTACATTTGTTGTCTCAAACACGCAGGTGTTAATAAATACACAAAAAGTAACTAATTAAAGCAAACGGCAGCTATCACATCTTTGTTAGATTTTAAATTTGTTCTTCTTATCCTGAGGAAAAGCAAAGAACAAGCTATGTCTTATTGTGTGTTTCTGAATATAAACAGTAACAGGAAAACTAGCTACAGAATAATGCAAGCAGGGATGCACAATGACAGGTACATGACTAGACATTTTTGCTGAGTTTTTCCTTTTTCCTTCTTCCTTCCCTTCCCTTCCCTTCCCTTCCCTTCCCTTCCCTTCCTCATTAA
>VZTU01002539.1:23664-73544 GCA_013400835.1 Zapornia atra | reverse complement strand
TTCCCTTCCCTTCCCTTCCCTTCCCTTCCCTTCATAATTAAAAAACCCCAAACAAACAAACAAACAAAAGTTTTATCTCTTTCTGTAGAAGCAAAGCAAATTATACTGAATATTTGTTCAAAGGGGCTTAGAGGAAACCTGGTCATACCTGAAGCAGAAATCATTTACTTGTGTAGCTACTGCTTGTATATCACACTGATATATTGGACACTGATTTTTTTTTAATCAACATTACATACCTCCATACAAAATTGAGGAATGCAGTGGAGGAGTTGGAGAACATATTTTTCTTCTAAGTAACAAAACCATTTTTTGTGATATAATGATCAGAAGTTTTTCAGTTATCTATTTTTCTCTGTGAAATTACAGAAGGTTTATGTTAAGACCTGAGTAAAGTGCAGAACAAAAGGAGGAGGAATGCTGTGAAAGCTCAGCTCTATACCTTACAGATGACGTTTTGGAGGAATGTTTGGACAAGTGCTAAGGATGAGATTTTGCCTAGTGAGTAATATCAAGAAAGTCTCTGGAAAACTCTTCCTCCTGTTCCCATCAAATATTTAATATTCAGAAATAGGTGGATCAACACTGCGTAGTTTAAGTGGTTATTAGATCTTGAAATAAGTTTGTTAATCAAGGAAAATGTAAGACATCTTGTAATAAAATAGCATTTATTCTGAGTTTCAACTGAAATCCTCTGTAGCAGATTCTAAATTTTTGATTTTTTTGGGTATGATTCATTCCATACCCAAAAGAGATTAAAAAATAAGAAATTTAGGTTAAGAAGGCATACAAGTTTAAACATCTCTCAGCAGCAGTATACTAAAATATTTTCCCATAGCAATGGACCTGGGACTTCTGTGAAATATAAATTTTAATTGCACACTGTTTCTGAGACAAGGCTACCTAAATAATCAGTGTCACAAGTTGGATGATGAAAGTAGGTGAGGATGCAAGTCAATAAGCACTCTAAAAAAGTTCCATTACTGGTCCTAAACCACTATACAGAAACAGTTCACTTACCATGAGTGTGTAACATTCTGTATCACTCACTTTTTACTCACAAAACCTTACTCATAATAGTTTCCAGATTGCATTTAAGACAGTCTCTTGACACCATAGTGCATACCCACTGTGAGCTCTGTTGCACCTTGGTTTAAAGAAAAGGACAAGCTTTGGGAAAATGTATGTTAGATTTAAGAGCTGTCTGTAGCAGTCATTTGTCTGATCTAGAGCTTTGGTGAATTTGATAAACACGGTCTTCAGCTAAGAGTGACATAAACATTTCTTACCAAAGTAGAGATGGGAAGGACCATAATTTCATAGGTCTCCATTTCCTGCGCGTATTACTTGGAAAACAAAATCCCTTGAACAACTTCCATAGTCACCATAAGGAAACAAGTAAGAGGAAGATGAAAGTGAAGAGACTGTCTTTCTGAATCAGTGTGGATGTCTAATTGGATACTGGTAAGTCCTTGTTTTAGGAAGAGCTCCTTCAGCACATATAGAAAAAAGTACATTAGCACTAAGAAAGTCTTGAATGATTTAGACTACCTTCCTAACTTCTTTCATAATTTGTTTAAGGGGGTACTTAGTGCCACAAAAATAGAGACATGTAACACATCCACAGTTCTTTTTTTGTAAAATTGATACCTGTGAGGCATTTGCTGCTTATATTCTCTCAGGTGAAATGCCAACAGCATCCTTAACTTTGCCGAGTAATCACAGCTACTGTAATCCTTCATTGCTTTTCTGTCTAACAGTAGCAAACATAACAATATTCCCATTCACTGGATGACAAGTAGTACATGAGACAAAGGAAAAAACCCAACCATATTTTGAAGGAAATGTTATTGCTCTGGGACCGGTACTCATTACTGCTATTGACTTTCGAAAAATAGTTCACATCTATTACTTAGTAACAAAGACAGGTTCTTGGCTTAAGTATCTCCCTCTGAAGTTAAAAGCAACTACAACACCTTGTAGAGTGTGTTTGCTTATTTGTTTAATATGAACCAACAAACAAGGAGCTTTCTAGTCAAAAATATTTGGCAGTTGTTCAACTATTCTTTTGAAACTTCAGCAGCATTACCTTCCTGCTTGCTATAGTCTAGTTACACAACTTTCTAATTAATATGTTTGCTGTTACTCAGTGAAATACTTTCCTATTACTACCAGTGGAGGGACTCAGGCAAATAAAGGTATGCAGATGTGTAAGTAGTGTCAGCAGCAGAGCTTCATCTAGCATTTTACTTCACTATCTTCTCTCCTGACATTGCACTTTTCAAATCTCTTTATTGCAGCTGAAAGATCTCATTTTATTTAAAATAACCTGCCTATCATGCCCCATAAAAAGAAAAAAAAAACTAATACAATTTTTATCTCAACTTTTAGGGCATTTTTCTACACATGTACTTTTTATAATGTTAGCTCACATCTTTTATTGGTGTGAGGATTTGCCTCCAACAAAGTTGATCGTTATACTTTAATAGCTTCACAGAAGAAAAAAGTTAAGGCTGTTTTCATGATGTATTTTCTTCTAGAGCTCAAAACTTCAACGGAGTTATGGCAAAATGATGGAGAAACTCAAGTGAAATTGAAAATCAGTAGTACAATACTGTTGTGTACTGACCATCAGCATATAAATGCCATATACCTTTCCATCATATTTTACAAATTATTTTTATCTGAAAAAGATGCCAACAGTTAAATTTTCAAACTTGTGTCGTTCAGCATCTTTGGATGCTGAAAAGAGACCGGTGAAATAAATCTGGATGATTCTTAATTATCTATTGATATTGAAATGGGTATTTCAGCACAGTGGATATGTTACTTTTTGTTAAAATATATCCCCTATAACAGCATTTGCTGTGAAGTACTGTTTTCCTGATGGCGTCAGAGAAAAGAAGGGGATTTTCCTTCATTTTTTTCTTTTTTTATCAGCATCCTTAATATAATTTATTTATAATTTTTTTGTTTTGTATATCATTTACAGACAATCTGAAATTACTCAAAATTAGAAAGAATTTTTTTTTTCAGTTTTGGCCATTTCCATACATATGTCTCATGTAGGCTGTGGTTCTTCACTACCTAATATGTCCTTTTGCTTAAAGGAAACCACGTACCACTCAGGATGTTGTAACCCTACACTGCACCCCAGCTGTCGGCTTTTATTCAAGAAACACCTACTATGAACAAGCCAGAAATAACCAGTGGGGCAGACGTCAAGCATTACCAGGGACACAAGAGAAACTCTGCTTCAGCAAGGAAGATGGGACAGCCATCTCCAAAATTACATCGGAATAGAAGATGCAGGAAGACAAAAAGGTTTCCATTCCATGGTTGCTGGTGGGGCATAAATAGACCTATTGTTCCTCTAAAAGATTATCAGAGAAAAGGAGGAGAAAAGTCTTCACCAGCAGTATTATGAAATGGAAAACACAGCTGTTTGTAAAGACGGCTGAAGAGGAAGTGATGTCTCCACTCATCCAGCTCCACCCTTCACCAGCTCATCCCTTCAACCATAATAAAAAGAAGCATCAGGAACTGAGGTACAAATTAAATCACAGAATCACTAGGTTGGAAAATAGAATCCTTCTTTCTTAAAGCACTTTCCATTCTAGAATGTTGCCGGATGTCCGTACCTAGTGTTTTGAGGGGGAAGGCTAACGTACCGCTGGCCTCGCGCAGAGCAGGGCCAGCTCAGTTGGTTTTACCACAGGAGGAAATTAGTGGAAGGAAGAGTTTTACTTTTGAGAGCATCGAGTCCAACTGTACCTGTCCTCTACTAAAGCATATTCTTATTAGTGATACTGTCAAGTGTAATTACTAAGTGTAACTGTTCCAAGCCCTTTAGTCTTTCGTTGGCTGTAAATGAAGAAAGGGACACCTTTCAGACATGTGGAGAAGGATTATCTCATAGCTGCTCAGCAGATGGCAAAGCACTCACTAAGTAAACTTTGTGTAACCTTTCCACAGCCCTTTTTCCCCCCCTCTGCCATTCACACAAACTGCCCTGATGACCCATAACTACAGATCAGGATCAATCCCGCAGAATACACAATGCACCGTTTTTCACAGTTTAATGGAAATGGTATTGAATGGTTAGGAACATTTTTTACTCCTCTGCCAATATCTGTTCCTTCCCAAATGACTCTTATACCGCTACAAACATTTATAAAAAACATTTCAGGAGTTATTTTTCTGCTTTGGAAATTATGCCAGCATTACTGTTCAGTCCTTAGAAACCTTAAGCAACCTGATTTAAATTATTTTTGTCTGGATGGAAAAGTGTGGTCCAGGTCTAGTCGTTTCCATGCAGTTCCAAGAGACACTGGAATACCTTTTAAAATATTACAGCATTGAGGAACCTGGAAGTAGAAATACATCATGAAAGCAAGTTTCTTTACACAGTCCTACAGGCTGTTCATGACAACACAATTGCAAGATTTTCATTTTTCTCTTGAAGCTTTAAAGAACATGAAATACAGTTGAAGGTCACTTTTTATTATATTGTCCCCTCATTGTGAATGGGTTTATTTCTTTCTGCTTTTACTGCTAAGAAACTGCCAGTTTCAGCAGCAGATATAGTAAACCATCTGTATTTCCCACTCTATACTGTAAGATTTTTAACAGATGGGGAAGAAAGTCATGGGGGCTCTTGTTTCATACCTGAGATAGATTTAGGAGAAGTGATAGCAAAACAGAATCTTCACTTATCTGCTAATATGTCCTTAAGGACACACACCAATAGGAAGCAAGCAAGAGCTAAGAGACAAGAGTGGCTGCAAACAAGGTTCATGGCCTGGGAAAAGGAGCCTCCTGCCTCTCCTTCATACAGTGCCATCCACACCTCCCAGCAAGCTCTGACTGTGAATCAGCTGCCCCTGCACATTTTTCTAGTAAAGCTAAAGCCAGACAGTAATACTGTTGATGCTTCTCCCTTCCAGAGTAACAAGTGGTGCACATTTAACATAGGCACTCATTTTTGTGGGGAAGATATTTCCCAGTGAAGTTTCATGTCTTTTATGTGTTCCTGGAGGGCTATTCTCCACGCGTGTGTATAGGCATGCTAGGAAGGTATTCATGTTTGTGCCTTAGAGGGGTAAGCTAAACCCTACTGAAGACCTAGACTTTAAAAAACAAAATAATCTTATTTTGTTGTTGTTATTTGTGGCATTATGGAAAAAAATCTTTCTTGAAGACACATTATATAATATGGGGGAAAAAAAGCATAACAATCCTTTCATCATTCGGGATGATTAAATGATGGTTTTCTTCCCTCAAGTATAGAAAAAAAATCAAAACTTATAACTAGAGCTGCAACAAGGAGAATATACTTTAAGTAGGGTCAAACAGAAACACAAATGGATGTCTTCACCTCTCCTGTCAACTGCTGCTGTCATAATTTAGGAAAAGTCCTGAAGAGGTAGCAGCAACATAAAGTACTAAAGGCTAAAAAGGTGCTATGTGTATATTTTTATGCTCGTGCCTCCAGGGTCCCAAATGCTTTGACATGGCACCTCTGAAGGCAGTTTCTACAAAAGGGCAATACTTTGACTACATTTACGTACAATTATAAATAGTGTAATAGTTATTATAAATATTTAAAATAACAATTGATTGAGTGCCCTTTTGACCTCTGAACTGCTAAATACATTATAATGAAAATACCTAGGATGACTGCCAGAGATTTCTCCAGTGTTGAAAATGGCTCTGGGTTTACAGCTCTGCCACTTGGAAATCCAGCTAAAATGTACAGAATGGCAAGTGAGTACACAGAACAGCATAGGAGAACTCCTGTTGTGGGTCTGCTAACAACATCAGATACTGAAGAGTGCAGCAGCACTCTGAGATAAAGAGAACCTAGAAGAGTTAGATTTAACAAAAAGTGACGGCAAATATCTAATAAGTATGCTTTCCATTTCCATAGCAACTTCCATCAAAGGAACGGAAAGCACTTAAAAACATCAATCAATTTACCCTCAACACTACTGTGTGGCAGGCAAAATATATATTAGAAGAAATAAAGTTGCTTCCTGGTGATTGCGGGGCTTTATTTTAGGAGTCCTTTTTGCTACCTCTGCACTAGCTTTCTCATTAACATTTAGACTTCCAATCTGTCTTTTTCATGTTCTCTCACATGGACAGTGGCATAAGAGGACAGTGACCACAGACGCCAGGAAAAAGCACAAATATCTTAGAGTATAATGGATTTAGCAACTACCAAACACCGGATCAGCCTAGCATAGTCCAAGCAGTCTTATCTACCATAAGTTGCTGTTGCAAAAAGTTCTTTACCATGACAGATGTGAGAACATAGGTGGCTTTCAATGACGGCATCTTTCATTAATCATAGGAAGGTACCCTGGATGTAAGAGTGAAAGTGGGAGAAAGGAAGACTAGAAAGGTTAGGGATCATTTAGGCAAACTCAATATCCACAAATCCATGGGCCCCAGTGGGATGCACCCAGAAATGCTCGGGGAGCTGGCAGATGTTATTGCTATGCCACTCTCTGTCACCTTTTAAAAGTCTTGGAGACTGGGAGAGGTACCTGAGGACTGGAGGAAAGGCAGTGTCACTCAGGGCTTCAAATGGGTAAGAAAGAAGACCTGGGAAACTACAGGCCAGTGAGCCTCACCTCCATCCCTGATGGAAAGGTGATGGAACAGCTCATTCTGGTGGTCATCTCTAAGCATGTGGAGGAAAAGATTATCTGGAGTGGTCAATATGGATTTACCAAGGGGAAATGATGCTTGACCAATCTGATAGCCTTCTATTATAGCATGACCGGCTCAGGGGATGAAGGGAAAGCCATGGATGTTGTTTACCTCAACTTCAGCAAGTTTTTTGACAGTCTCCCATAATATCCTCATAACCAAGCTTAGGCAGTGTCTGTGGGTGGAATGAGTGGACAGTGAGGTGGGTTGAGAACTGGCTGAATGTCAGGGCTCAGAGGGTTGTGCTAAGTGTCACAGAGTCTAGTCAGAGGCCTGTAGCTAGCGGTGTGCCCCAGGGGTCAGTACTGGGACTGGTCTTATTCAACATGTTTGTCAATGACCTGAATGAGGGAATAGAGTGAGGCCTCAATAAGTTTGCTGATGATGCAAACCTAGGAGGAGTGGCTAACTCACCATCAGGCTTCTCTGCCATTCAGCAAGACCTAGACAGTCTAGAGAGTCGGGTGGAGAGGAACCAAACTAAAATTCAACAAGGCCAAGTGTAGGGTCCTGCACAGTTCAAGAAAGGGCTCCACAGTTCAAGAAAGACAAGGAACTACTGGAGAGTCCAGTGGAGAGCTGTGTCTGTTTAGTCTGGAGAGAAGACTGAGAGGGGATCTTATCAATACTTATAAAAATTTAAAGGGCAGGTAACAAGAGGATGGAGACAGATGCTTCTCAATGGACCCCAGGAACAGGAGAAGGGCCACTGGCACAAAGTGCAACATGGGAGGTACCATCTCAAAATGAGGAAAAGCTTCTTTACTTTGAGGGTGACAAAGCACTGGGACAGGCTGCCTAGAGAGATTGTGCAGTCTCCTTCTCCAGAGATATTCAAGACCCTGCTGCACACTATCCTGTGCAACCTGCTGGTGATCCTGCTTTATAAGGGCGTTGGACTAGATGATCTCCATAAGTCCCTTCCAGAAATATGTGATTCTGTGATTTTATGATTCTGTGATTCTTATCTCCTTGAGCTCTATGTGTTACAGAGGTTTTGTTATGTATTCTTCAAAACTGCTATACTAGACTCATATTGTTTCAGCAAGAGTCATCAAACCAAGTTAAGTCTTGTGAATTAAATCTCATACTTAAGACCATACATGGATTCATAATTCTAGAATTAGAGTTTAGATAACAAGGCAGAGGTCAGACATTGCCCTCCAAATAACCAATGGAAGACACCAGGCTTCTTTTTGTCTTTGGGATACCTCTGGGCAAGGGAAAGTGTTTGAAAAAAATGTTTCTCAAGATATCACTAGACACTGTTGATTATTACTGTTCCCTTGAGTCCCTTGCAAGTATTTAGGTCTTATTTCTGGTAGGGACTTCTTAGTTAAATAAACATCTAGCCTTAGTTTAGGCTTTGATTTTAGAGAAAACAGAAAATTACAGGTTCAGTGTTTGTACCAGGTTTCAGCCTCTGCTCAGTACCAAGGACGCAGAAAGACCCTTTCTCAAAGGCTAAGCGTATACTATAGGTTACAGATCTAAGGGAATGTGCTTTGATTTATTGCACTGTAATTTGTAACAGCTTTGGCTTCAAACTGGTAACATATTCTGGGCTGCATAAAAAGGAGCATGATTGAGGGAGGTGATTCTGTCCCTCTACTCTGCTCTGGTGAGACCCCACCTGGAGTACTGTGTCCAGCTAGAGTCCCCAAAATAAGAGGGACATGGAGCTGTTGGAGAGAGACCAGAGGAAGGACACAAAGATGATGAAGCCTATAAAGACAGGCTGAGAGAGTTTGACTTGTTCAGCTTGGAGAATTGAAAACTCTGGGAAGACCTTATAGTGACCTTCCGGTATCTGAAGAGGACCTACAGTAAAGATGGAGAGGGACTGTTCATCAGGGAGTGTAGTGATAGGACAAAGGATAATAGTTTTAAACTGAAAGAGGTTAGATTTAGATTAGATATTAGAAAGAAATTCTTTACTGTGAGGATGGTGAGGCATCAGAGCAGGTTGCACAGAGAAGCTGTAGAGGCCTCCTCCCTGGCAGCGTTCAAGGCCAGGTTGAAGGAAGTTATATTTGTTATTTAATTCAAGCTGACTGTTTAATCAACTCAATATAGGAGCTTATATCCAGAAACCTGAGTGATCATCAATGAAGATAACAGTCTAGGAAGTGATGTATAAATTGTTCTGGAGAGGTTCAGCTCCAACTAACCTTTTTTAACTGATGATTTGAAATAAACTTTTTTTTAAACAATGACATGTGACTCACTAGAAGACAGTACACAACCTGTTTAGAGGCATTCAAGACAATGTTCTACAGAAGAAAATGTGCATAGTTTGATAGTAAAGAGAAAAAATAAAGAAAAGGAAAGAAGTGAAAAAAGTGAAAGTGCACCGCAGACAATAAGGAATCTCTGTGTTGTATTTGCAAGTTAAATGAATGGACAGAAAGCATGCTACGCTTTTTTCTTTGAAATTCTTCATACTAAAACTAATGGCAGGCTTAATTATATACCAAAAATAAGTAAGTAAACAAATAAATAAATAGCTCTGAAAATTTTCTGAGAATTCTGTTTTTTCAAAGCATCATGTATTTGTGAGCTGGAGTGCAGGATGCAATCTTCCTTGTAGCAGAAGACATTTTGAAAACAAAGTGCTGATTAGGAAAACTGCTAATACTCTTTTCAGGGGAAGGGAAGGAAAGGGAAGGGAGATACATGACATTATAGAGTCAGCAGTTTCTCAGCATGTAATAATTTTGGACAGAGTAAGCCATACCTCTGTAGTATATTCCAAAAATCAATTTTGTTCTTGGCAATTTGAGTCAACTCTATTCCAGCTGCAAACACTGTGACAGTAGCAACCTATTTTCCAAACCAAGACTGACTGCTCCATGCTACAGGAACAAAGAGAGTAAAGTGTTCCAAACATTTAATTTAAATCCATGTCTATTTAATACTGGCTTAGATGACACTGTGTTCAAAATTAAACAGCATATCTTCATATAATTGTTAAAGGACCCAGAACAGCAGCTGTTCTGAGGGAAGTTTGTTTTCCTTCAGAGGAAGGGAAATAGTATCTTCAAAGAGAAAACACAGGCTCACAGCTTAATTTTTTTTCTTATTGCAAATGGACTATTATTCCAATACCCACATCAAGTGAAATAAATGATACAATTTAAACTGAACTTCATTTTCTTTAGCTTTAACTATGGGTTAGGAGCTATGGAATTGAAAGAAAACACCAGTGATGCTTCATAAGAAAAGCAGTGTTTCAGACAACAGAGAACCTAACTGATTTTTTCTTTTAAATTGCCTGTCTCAAGGTATGAAGGACTTCCTTAAAGTGGATGCAAAACAATGTGCAAAGTCTTTTGCAAGCAAGGAGTCTATAAACAGGGATATTTCATTGCTGCTTGGCTCATCCGTAGTATTTCACTGGATACAGTGCAGGTTTTTTTTTCCCCCCTATCTGCTGACTTTGCTAGAACTCACCGAACTTTCGCAGATACAATTAGTGAGAAGGTTGAAACATGAAGTTACATGCTGTAAATTGGTAGTGAGAAGAGAAACGCTTGGTAGATGTATTGATCAGTCTTTCTCATGTAAAAAGAGGAGTTTCAAGGAGCTCCTCTGGCATCAGAATCTCTGAGCAAGAATGGTTCATGGTTTATCAGATAAAACGAACAGTGTGTCAGGTCTGCATCAAAACTTCTACATTCATACAGAAAGTAATTTTAAACAGTGCTCTCATCACAATGAAAGTCACAAGAAGAGACGTTTCTTCTGACTTCTAAAAGAGCTCAGGTGTGGGCTGTAATCCCTGAAATAGATTCTATATCGTGATTCAAGGTTAGCTGAATGCAAAAGATCAACATTTTGTTGCTTTCTTATCCTTGTGAGACTCCCTGTCCCAGAGTAAACTGTTACAGAAATAAATAGTGTTATCTAAAGAATATCTTTCTGGAATATATGATGTACTTACTGAATGGCGTAAGGATCATCTAGCTCAGACCTCCACAAACAGGTTTCGGCAACATCTGGCCCATCAGGTGACTCATGGCGGGTTGTAAAGCAATTCTGCCTTGGATTGCATTGGGGCCCCATCTCAGAGATGGCCCATGGGGATCTGTGTAGACAGCTCAGTCCTGAGTTGTCCTGCAAAATGAGACTAAATGGGCAGTGCTGCATAATTCAGCTAACTGAAACTCAGGTTGAGTCTTGGAATTCCTTCAACAAACAATACAACCTGAGTCCCAATTAAGCCACTATTCATCTGTCTAGCAGTAAGATACAGGCAAGCCAGGGGGTCTCCATTTGCCCTTAATGGTCCCAGACAATGCAAAGAGATGTAACAGATAGGGCATAAGATAAGGGAGATCATTGTTAATGACACACGTGGAAGGTGGTCATAGTCCTGCCCACTGTCACCTACATCAGACAAAAAGTCAAACAAAACCCCCTCGGATTCAGTCTGAGATGGGGCAGCAGCTTCGCCAACTCTGCGAATAGACTTTTCCCCCTTGGCCAGGAGTCTGGCTGAGGTAACGTAAGGGTGAGGTAACCCTTACCAGAGAGATGGGTGAGTATTTGATATGCTTTAAGTTTGTAGTTTCGGGTGACAGACTAACACACGTGTAGTATTTAGTGTGCTTGTGATAGTGTGTTCTGTGAAGGTGCTGTGGTTGTAATGTTGAACCTTGTGAGTTGCCCGCGGGCGGTAACAGTGAGTGAGTGACTGTTGCGGGTGGTAACACTGAATTCCGTGACTGCTGTGCTGGCAGTAGTGCGCTTTGTGACTCTCTTGTGGTTGTGAGAAGGGTCGTCGTACTTCTAAACAGCAGTAGTGCATTTCTCCGTTGTATCCATGAAACCTGCAGTGGCGACGTATTGAATCTGCACGTGGTTCAAAAATAAATTATTCTTATTTTATATTTATAAAACTCAAGTGCCTTTCAGTCACGTGTGGTGCTTACTGTTTCAATAAGAGGACAGTCATATCTAAAAGATTTGTGGGAGTGTAAAATGTATATAACACAGAAAGGGCTTTATGATCTTTGAATTTTGGTGTCCATTCACCTGGACCCATAATTTTCCTCATATATAAATTGCTTCAGATTCTTTGAAATAAAGATAGAAATTCTAGGATGGTAGACATTCTAGACCTCGGTGATTGATTATAACTGCAACACGTGCATGCATCCCAAAATCACCGTTAGAGAGCTCCGTGTTATCAGAAAGTCCTTAAATGGATCTCCCTGAACTTCACAAAAAATACTAAGGCAACTAAATATCTTTGGGCTGAGATCTTCAAAGCTCAAGAATTTGTTGTTTTTCATGCTTAGCAGTTACCACCTACCACTGCAACCAATAAGTGAAAAGCTTCAAAATACTTTGTTTCAGTAAGTGTGTGGATGGCATACCGTAACTGCATTTCCTGTACCACTGATGCTACCTACGAATCTGTTTTGGTTTTCATAGAATTCAGATATTTCTATATTTCTTTCACAAGAAAAAGAAAAGAATCATGCCTAAACTTTTTTAAGTTTTAAAGAAACTCAAGCATATTGCCTCTCTGCCTGCCAGAATTAAAATTAATGACTTCAAAACCTGAGCTTGGTTATTGGTTTTCAAATGACTAATATTCACTGCTTGTCAACAAATCTAGCTGATTTTCAGGAGCAGCAAGTTTCACATGGATATATAAATAATTGGGAGTGTTTTCAGTTCAGGCTTCCATAACTTAAATTGCTTGATTTGAATGCTAATTTCATAATGCTAGTGCTGATTCTTTGCTTTTGGATTTAACATTTCATTTCATACTGCTGAACATGGTACTGAGTATTGCACACTGGGGACCAGTTTAAAGTCATGGCTGAATATCTGCAGATGAAAGAACATAGGAGAGAGATGTATGGCTTACTTATGGTAATCACCCAGGTTAAGCATTAATCCACGGTATGCAAATTGCAGCATTAGCTGTCATCAGTACTAATCATTATGTCTGAAATTGTCTGAACTGAAATCAATCTGAGGTTTGTTGTGACATAGTAGTGTTCACTGTCAGCTTATTTCAGAAGAGAATTATCACGACATGCTTCTGTCTCAATTAAATAACCAGATAGTCCTGTCTATGCAGTCCTCACTTCTCTTAATTTTGCTCATTCTCTACTGGTAATATTAGATAACTAAATAAGTAATGACTATATTAGGACAAGTGAAGGCTGGATTAGGAACTTTCTCATGCAGCATAATGCCCATTTACAGCAGGATGATATCTTGTCTGACTTTAGTGGTGGACAAAGCACATTTTTTAGATTAACTGATTTGATATCTGTATCTAACTGTTGTTATCACTATAATGCTTAAATTCATTTTTAGAGATGCTCATCCTGGAGTTTAGTTTGCATATATGATCCTCATATTTATGCACATAACACAAAATATTTGGTTTGAAGTTTATACAAACTATTAATATTTGTGACTTACACATTCATTTTTAAAGGCCCTGGAACAAAATGTCAAAGTATGGTCTAGCTGTTTGTGATTAACTTTCTGCAGGAACTGCTGCATATTATAATAACCATTGGGTACAGATTAGTTTGTCAGTCAATCTCATGCTCATGAATTGCCCACAAAGAACTTTTTTGAGCACTAAAAATATTTACATTAAAAAAAAAATAAAAAATGCACAATTGCATTTCTGTGTTTTGGTATTTTAAATTAGTTCTACTGAAGCACCTTACATGTGCCACCATTTGTAGTTACTAATAAGTTTTATTAGTCAGCCTCCAGTTTGCATCAGATATCTGGTTGAAGGCTCCAGACTGGACACCATCCTAGTGATTTAGTGATGTGAGCAAATAGCAGACAAAATATGGAAACAGACTTTAAAAAGAAACAATGTCAAAAAAATCTCTGACATTTTGGGAAATATACATCTAAGCCATGATAACATCTAGCATTTGACAGCTCTGCAATATCCTTTGTAGACTCCTTTTTTTTAAGGGGTATCCACTAGAGGAGCTCCCCATCTGTTCATAGCTCCCTCCTCACCTGCTGAGGCCAAAATATATGGTGGGACTCAAAAATCTTTAAATGTGTGTCCCTGCCATGCTCAGTGCTGCTCACAGGTCTCCCTGGGGAGTCAGAAAACTTTGATAGGACTTTCAGTAGTTCCCTGAGGAGTGAGAAAAACCCTAGATCATTTCAACTGGTCCCTAACTCCTGTAGTCTGGTGGTACTCACTCTCTCCTCCAACCACTTCTTCTCTACATTTCACCTCTTAGACCAATGAAGCTCTCATAAGACAACTGACTGAGGATCACCAAAGCTTCAGACCCCTGTTTTCTTCTTGGCAGAGCAAGAGACTTCCTGTGGAGCTGACCACCTTTATCTAAATGCTTTTTCCAAACTGACATCCAGGAAGAGACTGACCTTAGAGAGCATCCTTGGTGCTTTCCCTCCTTGTCGTCTCAGTTTTATGTTCCTGGTTGTGATTAATACAGTGAAACATGTAAAATATGAAACATTTGCATAGAGCAGTGTTGAATCAAAGTCACAAAAGTGCCTGCTGTGGCATACACAGACTGTTCAGAAGAAATGAATTGAGCAACTTGTATAAAATCATCATAAAATAAGCATAATCATAGTTATGCTTACATTCTTTTACTGTATAAAATGGTGCTCATCAAATGAATTAATCAGGACGCAGATTCTAAGATGCAAGTGTTTAGGCTTCTTTCCCACATGGCACAACTGGCCAGCAGGATGAGAGTGAGCTGGCAGGGAGTAGGGCCATTAAGAAAGCTTAGAAAGAGTATTCCTGGAAAGTATGGCCCTAAGCTTAAGCCTCCCCAGCGGACCTTCCCTGAAGACTTTTCTGGCTCAGTCTTCTATGCATGGCATCAGTGGGCTACTGCACTGATGTTTGGCCAGTGTCTATGCCTTATGGCTTGGATTGCAAAGCAAATGAGCATAGTTAGTACTACTTAAGGGAACAATAACTAATCAGATTTAGGGGAGAGATGATAATGCTTTCTGTAACCGAACATGTTTCACTCTCCTACCTAATCATGCCCTCCTTTTTCTCTCAAGAACACAGGAACACTTCAGCAGAAACTGAATGGAGATGAAAATATAGAGTGGAATGAGAGCTGGATTTAAAGCGTGCGAATAATCAGTCTGTGTGCATGAGATGAAGGCTTGATTCAGTCTTCTTCCCTTTCCCTGCCCAGCGGGTGCTGACACAGGAGCAGAATTTATCGCACAGTAAGTATACCACCACTGACATTTGCAGTTATCCTTTTTCAAGTTATAACATTGAGAGATATTATTTCAGGGCCAGATGTGTTATTTAATCACTGTGCTCTATTCAGTTTTGTGAATGTTGTTGTTACAAAAATAGGTTGGTGAGTACAGAATTAACATAAGGCCCTGATCTGGATTTTGAGGGAGCAGTTGCTTTATTACCTGTCCTTCTCTGACGTAATTTTCTCATTATTTGATGCTTCAGAAAATGTAAATCCAGAAAACATTGATTTAAGAGCATTCGTGCTTCCAGGTAACATTCTGAACTTGCTTTATGAAATCCATTTTAGAGGCTAATATATATCAGCCCTTTCAGTATATACAGCAGGAGGAAGCTGTGTACTGTATTTTTACTTTGGTAGTCACCCATGGGACTGTCCATCTTGTAGTCTGCATACCTGAAGAAAGCTGTTTGAAGATCTGAAAAGCACAAAGGAGTTATACCACAGTTTACTAGCCCATTTAAATTCCAGTTTCCTTTGTTTCAAAGATTGGAAGGATGGAAATGGGTAGGTACATGATGTTCATCAGCCTGAAAATGCATTTAACAACAGTCAGAGCTAAGTCTGCCTTTTGCACTGATTTTTTTTTACTTTTTATTTTTAATATATATGAAACCTTACCTCTCTTTCACCCCCCAGTGAAGTGAGAATTCTTTTCCAGTTCTTTGCAGAAGGATTTTTCTCTACAAATTAAGGGAGCGCTTGTCAGATGAATCTAAAGCATTAATTGCTACCCCAGGAGCTCCTAAACTCCTTCCTTTTGAACAATTCTTATACCAAAAAACACACTGTTATTGAAGATTTCTGTATCAGTTAGATCTTTGTGATTTTAGTTCAGGGCAGAAAGCATTTAAAAGGTCTAGGTGATTTTTGACACTACAAAAAGAATGGGAGGGAAACTTTCAATTTTAAGAAGCAGCAGCAAGGAAATTAAAAACAAGATACATTTTCTTCAGTATTACAGACAGAAGAAACTATCCTGTGAACTGCACTGTAAAGTACTGCAAAGGTATAAAACATCCAGCAGACATCAGTAGGAAAAGAACGGTGTGGGTTTTTCTTATCTTCTTGTCAGGTAGTCTTTTCAATCAACTTCAGATGATCTGACACAATACCAGCTTCTGTAAGTTAAAGGCTCAATAAACAAGCTGGAGCATGCAGTTGCATCAGAACTGCTCTTACCTCACTCATGTCACAGTCAGTCTGAAGGTTAATGTGACATTTATCTAGGCAGAGTAGACAAGTGGGAGACAAAGATGCTGCACCAAGAGAAGCATATGAAGAAACCCAAAGAGAAAACACTAAAATTAATACTTTCTCATTAATAATATCACATCAATGTACCAAACTTAACAGAAAGGTCTGTGGTTGGCAGAATGTAGGGTGCCAGTTTAGAAAATCCTACTCTGATTCATTTCAGAAGTTGATGATCCAAATTCAGTTGGGTCCTGAAGCATGGCAGCGAGATCCTCTCTTTCCCATTACAGGATGAGTGCCCTTATCCTTTAGGTCTTTTTCTTTATGCCCAGCCTCGGCCTCCCAGAATGGGGGTTGGGGGGACAAAGGATTTCCTTTTTTGCAATCAGAGACATTTTCTCTCAGACTCCAGTCTGTCCTTGGAAGGGTTAATAGCTTCACTGGGCCTCATGCTGCTTTCCACAGAATTAAATTACACAAGGAGGTTAAAATAAAATTGTGCCAGCACCCTAAGGTAGCAGTCTTTCTCTGCTTGCTGATACTTTTTCAGAAGACAGAGCTTTCAATTCTTTTTGTTGCTCTGATGTGTTATATCATTCCTAGGACATCACTCTGCTACATTGTGAAATCTGCCTCAGAAGAGCATGAAGACCAGAAACTTCAACATAAATTGAGAATGTGTGACTGTAGCATCATCAAAACAGTGCTAACATACAGCACCTCACTCTCAGGAATACCATTTCAGCCTAGGAAACATGATCCATAACTCAGTCCTGCCACTTCTCCTCAGCCCTTGCTTTCTGAAAGGGAAAATAACAAATCCGTTGCTGTGATTTTGAGCTCTGCCTGAATGAAGATTAAGATCATATTTCATCCCTGTTCATGAATGACTTTTACAATAGAATAAAACAAGTATCTGTTTCCATAGAGCAATGCCTGTAAAGCAATAAATCCTCTCCTGGTTTTAAAAGGAATAGGGATGGTCCCTACCCACGTGCAGAACGAAGCCAGCAGACAAAACTGAAGGAACTGATCTCACATGCAAAGGTGTGCAAACACTGTGCAACAGAGTGGTGTTCTGGGCAGAGAGCCTAGGGATTATGTAGGGTTGCTGCCAAGGTCTCCCTCCTACAGGCACCCCAAGTGAGCATGCTGGAACCATGATCGAGAAGGACCAGGAGTAGGAAAGCATCTTCAAGGTGCGGTGTTGCAGTGTTCAGCAGAAGTGACAGCTGCATCTTTGGATGAGGTGAGTGGGCATGATACTAGAGCTAAAAGTGAATGCAAATTTTCGCTTTTAAAATCACACAGAAAAGTATCCAGGCACACATATGAAGTTATTTACCATCTTTGCATCCACTATTTGTTTCAGACAAGCCTAAATGTTCACCCTGTTTGCACACCATGTGAGAAATTAACTGTAGTAAAAAAAAAAAAAAATAGCAGTGAAGAGCATATTAATTTAGCAGTGTTTTCATTTGGAGTTTGTAACCTCAAGCAGACTGAAAATAAATAAAATCAATGGATAGTCACAGAGAAACTAATAACAATTTTTTGTTCATGCTCAAATATTTCTCAAGGAGAAAAGATGCATCTGGGCAAGTGTTCCCTGCCACTGTCTTAGGTAAAAAACATCCTGCATTACTGGGGAAAAAAAAAGAGTGAATTACATCTTTGGTCTGAGAACTGAGCATTAAAGGAAACTTGCAATCCTCTATGGCATGGCCATGATATTGTTTGATACTTGGTCTTATGCAGAAAGCTTCAAGGAGAAAATGGTATTTATTCATTATAAGTTCAGATGTTTGAAATCTTAGAACCAAGAGCAGAGGCACGTCAGGACACAGTGAGATGCATTACCTGACTCAGTCCACAGTAGCCCAGTGAGTGCAAAATCAAAATGAGGAATTGCCATGTAGGCACTGTGCACTGGCTGTGCTTGTGTTGCAGAAACCTGTCAGCATATGGGTTGTTGCCCAGAAATGCTTCTTCAAAGCATTTGAATATATGTTACCAAAGCTAAAATCTGGAAAGCCACAAAAGCTTCTGACCTCTGCCAGGTGTCCCCTGAGCCAGAGCCATGTGCTGGAAGGCCATCACTGCATCCTCCTGTGGAAATGCCAGAGAAGCATCTTGAGCCAGCATGGTGCCCACTGCCATCACAATTGGTTTTATTCCTTCTACTGGGGAAGAGAGCAAGTATGAAGAAACAACTGTAAGCCCAGAAACCCTTGTGTTGCGTCCAGTTCTAGAACTGTAAAAACCCAAGACCTCTACCTTGCAGAGATGCCAACTCTGAAAAGATACCATTAGAATCAACACTAAACAATCTTTTTCTGTGAATCAACACTAAACAATATTTTTCTGTGTCACTTCCCTGGTAGAAACGGCTCTGTGAGCAATCAGGACCACAAAGAAAGAGTCCAAAACTTAAATGTTCAGCCTAGACTAAAGATTTTTCCTTTCCCAGCAAAAGATGGTTGATATTACATGTTCCTGTTCTACCACTACTATTCAGAGAGCTTTCACATGCGCCTGTAGAAGCAACTCCCTCTCTGAAGCACAAATGTAAGCCTCTCCAGCTGTGCTTGGGACTGTGCTGGTTAAACAGAACCTATAAACAGGGAGAAGACAGCTTAGGAGCACCAAACCAGGCCTCAGTTTTGTTACAAGCTACTGCAGGCAACATACCAAATAACTAATTTCATAAACAAATCAAGTTTCATCTTTTAGGACTTAGGTTTCCTACATAATATCCTGAGTATTTTACTGATTCCATTTCTCAAGGTCATCCATTGCCAGCCCAGTTTTCTTTTGAAGTGACAATACTTCTTAAGTTTGTGGTATCAGTAACTGGTATGAGCTCATCTGATATTCTGTGTGAAAACCTGAGTCTGCTTCTCCAGCTTCGCTTTCTTCAGAAAACCCTGATGATTTTCCTTATAGCAATCAGATCAAGCATTTTACTGAGGTTGAAGCAAATTAGATTTAACTCATTTTCTTTTCCTAGAAAATTAAATTTTCTCTAATGTCTTAACTACTGACCAAAAACAAGTCCAAAGGAGCATTACTTCCTTGGATCAGTGTCTCTTTTTGTCAATAGATCTGTCACCTGTTGCATCAAGGCAAAAACGGGCCCTATCTTTATTTAAGCATCTGTTGTCCAGTGTGTACCTTGAAGGTTAAAGTCTTTTCTAAAGACACAATTACCAACAGCATGTCTCTCCCTCTAATAATATTCCAGCACTCATTCCAGAATAACAGCTATTTGAAAGTTTACCTGAATTTTGTAAAATTATTATAAGAACATTCATCTTACGTTCTTTGCACCCAAAATATTTCCTTGTGTATATATGTACTTACTAGCACACACACACGTATAATTCTCCTCACTACCATAAAATTCAGTGATTCAGCAGTAGAATTAAAATGATTCAATATCAGTGTTTTATACAAATCCTCAATTATTCACCACCTCCAGCTTTAAGCAAGAAACACCTTCTCTTCAAAGGGACACAAAACAGTAAAGCATGGCTTTAAGAGGAATATATTCAGCCTGCCAGAGGAAAACGAATTTCAAAGTTAGGGCTCCAAAGCTGCAGCCCACCCCTGTATATATCTCTTTATTTCAGTATCTTGTATGGCCAAAGAGCTTAATCAACCTATCTTTAGAAGGCAGGTTGAGAACAGGATTAAAGTTTGCAGTTCATATTTAGATTTAAGATTTCATGGCCTTTGAATTTTTACATGAAAAACTTTAGTTGGAATGTCTTACTGATAGTAATTTCTTAGCTATTACTCCCTTTGAACGTTAAAAAAGCAGATGCTTCTGTCAGCTGTATGTATGTGTGTGGTGGGTTGACCATGGCTATCAGCTGCCCACTAAACTGTCCTGTCTCAAAGGAACAGTGGGAGAAGTAATGAACAAAAGTTTGTGGGTTAAGATAAGGACAGGGAGATCATGTAATGGGTAAAACAGAGTAGGATAATCAGAAGTAAAAAGAAAATTAAAAATGCCTTTTCTCCACCTCCCCTTCTTCCAAGGATCACCTTCCCTTCTGACCATTCTACCTCCTCTCCCTGATACAGTACCGGGAGATGGGCAATTGGAGTTTTGGTCTGTTCATAACACTTCATCTCTGCTGCTCCTTCCTCTTTAATGCTCTTCTCCACTCCAGCATGGGTTCTCCCATGTGCAATACAATCCTTCATTAACTTCTTCAGTGTGAGTACTTCCCCCATGCTGCAGTTTTTCAAGAAGTGCTCCAGACTGTATCCTTTTAAGGAACAGACTGCACCAGTGTGGATTCCCCCAAGGCTGCAGGTCCTGTCAGCAAACGTGCTCCAACATGGGCTCCTCTCTCCATGCCATAAGCATGCCATAAGCATGTTCCTGCATTGGGTGTCCACAGGGTCACAACCTCCTTCAGGTGCATCCACCTGCTCCTTCAGGTGGAGGTAGATATCTGCTCCAGTGTTAACCACTGTGGGCTGCAAGGGTCTTCTCCATGGGCTGCAAGGGAATCTCTGCTCTGGTGCCTGAAGCACCTCCTCCACCTCCTTCTTGATTGATCTTCGTATCTGCAGGGTTGTTTCCCTCACACTTTCTCACTCCTTCACCTCAAAGTTGCTGCACAGTGGGTTTTTTCCCTTTCTTAATTATGTTATCACAGAAGCACCACCACTGTCACTGATGGGCTCAGCTTTGGCCAGTAGCTGGTCTGCCTTGGAGATGGCTGGAATTGCCTGTGTCTCACATGGAAGCAGGTGTTGGTGCCTGCAGCCCGCCCCCTCTACCAAAACCTTGCCACATAAGCCAAATGAATTATGCCCTCTGTGAGTCACATATATGAGTTATCATAAAACCTTCACAAACTTCACTTACATCAACAAAAAGATTTCCCCACACCAAAGTCAAAATAACATCATCAGAACACTGACAAAAGTGGACAATTTACACACAATCCACTCTTACCTCTCACAACAAAAATTTCCCACAATTATTCCGCACTCTGGCAACATCTAATCCATGTTCTGCCTGTTGCCTCTTGTAATTCCTGTCCTTATCTCAAACTCCTCTAGAGCCCCACTCTTGGGTCCAAAATAAAGACTGGTGGCTTCACCTTGGGTGGCTGCCAGGTGCCTACCAAGCTGCTCTCTCACTTGACCTTCTCAGCAGGATGGGAGAGAAACTAAGATTAGAAACTCAGGGGGGTGAGATAAAGGTAGTTTAATGAAAATAAGCAAAGCAAAGCAGAAAGATTTATTCTCTACCACTCATCAACTGGATTTTTGACTCATTTTTTTTCACAACCTCTAAAAGTATCTGTGGGATAGCTCACAGGAAACGTACTCTGTACATTTCACACTGGTGACTTCCACAGAGTTTACACAGATTAAAGTGCCATGCCAGGCTGCATAATTTCAGAGTACTTAAGACATCAAACCACCTAATTTAAGGCGATGTATTTACTGTGTAAACATTTATCAGAAAATAAGTGTGTAAGAGACAAATTAAGATTCTTGTGATAAGAAAACTATCAAGTCCTTTTCAAGTTATTAACTTTTAAAGGAATCCTTCATTGTATGCTAATTTCTGAATATTGGCACAGGTCTGACTCAGATTCGTACCTTCTATTTATGGCAATGCTTCTCGCCTATTCAGGCACATTCTTGGAATAATCCCATGGATTATGATTCCAGAGAAAAGAGAGATCCAGGAGAGCTTGTTGATATTCAGAGATCACCTATTCCAAGTCCCAAGAGTGGCCCATCCTGATGACCAGGAAATCAAGCAAAGGTAGCATGAAGACTTCAGGGGTGAACAAGGAGTTGCTGACAGTAGAGGTGGAAGCAGGTAGATGTGACTGGAGGAGTACAGGCACTCTCTGCATGTGCAGGTAGGAAAGCCAAAACTCACTGAGAATCAAATCTGGGGAGAGGGGTTTCTGCAGATTTAGCAGCAAAAGGAAAACTAGGGGAAATGTGGACCTGATACTAATTGGGGCAGGGGAACTTGTGGCAAATGACATTGGCAAGGCTGAGGTATTCAATGGCTTCCTTGCCCCAGTCTTTGCAGACATATAGAAGGTAATACCAGCCTTCAGAGATAACAGGTTCTTGAGAACCATGGGAAAATCAGCAACAAACAAGGTGGAGGAAGATCAGGTTAGTGAATATTTAAACAAACTGCACATGAGTACATGGGACCTGATGAGATAGATCCTCAAATGCTGAGCAAGCTGCCTGGTTGCAATGCCACTCAATTATCTTCAAAAGTTCATAACAATCTGGAGAGGTTCCTAAGGACTCTAAGAAAGCAATGCCTCCAACCATATTAGACTGAGTTAGAGCACAGGCATTGTTGTGCTGTGGCCATAAATGAACACTTAGTGAAATGTCTCTTCATTTCCTTGGTTTCTGAAGTGCTGTCATTATGAAATGTCCTTAAAATATTCATGAATTTATTTAAAGAGTTTTTTTGCCATGTTAATTGCTGCCAAATAAGGGTCCCTCAAGTTACCAACCTCTGCCCCTTATTGTCATTCCAAACATAATTCTTCAAAATATTACATGCATATGTAAACACATAAATATTTCACACCCATTGGTTTAATGGAGAAGTTGACAGACAATTTAACTCTCTTCATCTCTCCCTTTTTCTCATCCCAGATTCATTGAAATTCCTCAAACAGATATTGATTGGTCTTTTGGTTCTATCCATCATCTCCTTTCAGACCCAGGGAGACCTACAATTATTATACAAATGTAAAGCAGATGGGATAAATTCCATTTCGCATAAATATCAACTGATCTTCTGTCCATCTGATCATTATTAGTTGTGCTAGTGCAAAAGCTTTACTTTGTTAGATGAGATAAGGATATTTATAGCATTAACAAGGTTCACAATAGCTACAGATAGATCAAAATCAAAAACTGTCAAGAGCTGTTGCCATTTTGCCCCTGTTTGGACCACTAGCCATCAATCTGGGAATGACTGGTCTGTTGGAACAAACATGAAGAATCAGAGCATTAACAGGGCAAGTCAGGAAGCTGAAAGATGTGAAGATGTGCTATTGAAAAACTCTGGGTCAGATCCAGTTTAGAATTAGGGCATCTGAAATTAGATTTCTATATGTGCGCTAGCTATCTAAGCACCTATTACTCTGTATGGAGAGCTACTCGGTGCAGTCAAATGAAGCTTGGAAAGTGCTCAGCGTGCAGTGAAGTAGATGTTTGTTGGATGGGCATTTGAATCTCACCCTCTTGAAAAAGAGGACAGACTAGGACAAAATGGCAAGCTGGTATATGTTACCTTGAGGGCAGAAGACTCCAGGCTGCGCGATGGACACTAGCTCTCAAAAGTTCCTCAGGTAAGAGCAGATGAAAATATGACTTTCTGTAAAAGATTAATTGTTTTTCCATGGTCTTCTACAGTCTGAAACTGAGAAACTTGTATAGTTAGTTCCTTTAAGGTAGTAAATTCAAGCCACCACAGACAAGCTGAAAGTGTAGCCTCATGAAGAAAGGAGCAATAACCTGGGCTACTCTTAGCCCTTGAGAGTACAACTCACCACCACAGTAAAGAACCCCAGGGGAAGTTGCACCCTTTCTGGCAATTAAAAAGGCCATGCTTAGGCATGGTTTTCTAGGTCCTGTGCCCTGGGACAGTACCTGCCCTTCTGGAGGTTCAAAGCTCACAGAAGAGGACATGAATAAATAAACAGCTGTGCAGCCATTTCAAAGCCACTGCATCAGAAAGTGGGACTTCAGTAAAAATGGCATGGATGTGACTACTATTCATGGTGCAACACTGGAGAATTAGTGATTATGAACCTCCTTTCTGAGAGTCCTCCATTGTGTCCCTCAATCTTCCTGCCTGACTGAACAGCAATGCGTTTAAGAGAAGCACACACAGCTCTGGAAACAGGTAAACCATAGCTGTGGCCGCACTCCCAGAAGACGTCCCTGTCTTTGTGTACACCATTTCCACTGCAACATCTCTGCAATGGAATTTGGTATCATTCATGACTGCCTCATCTGCATAGTCACTGCCTGTTCATCAGCACAAGTAGGTGAGATGGGAAACCTGGAGCTGAAAGCTTCACATGGCAATGCGGAGGCTAGATGCCAGGGCAGCTGCCATACAGTATGCCAGAAGTCCTCTGGACTCATCCCTTTACTTTTATATTTGAATCTATTGGCACCTGCTAGGCCAACTCACTCCCTGCTGACCAGAAACCACTCACTGCAGGGCATGCAGGCAAACATCTTGTGCAATTTCCACCTCATCTGGTCCAAGACTGTTCTATAACATTTTAAGTGTCCCATGATCTGCACTATGCTAATCCCAGTTTAGATATGTCCAGGGAAGAATCTGCATAAAGTACATTTACAGGCATATGAAACCAGTGGTTTCACAGGTCTGTTTGGTTTTTAGAGGCACAATCTACCTGGCTGACAGTGCGGGCTAGAACATTGCAGAGGAGGTGGGGATCATTTGATAGATATAGCAGACAGGCTAGTTTCTCTCCATGATCATGGCTGTAGGCTCCGTTTTCTAGGCAGGTATTCCATTGTCAGGAAATCAGACTGATTGCCTACTAGAAACATCAGACATGAAAGTTTACTCAGCTTGTTGTGCTCATCATTATAGTGCTTAGTCAGTATATTAGCATTTAAGCACCAAAGCATTTAATAGGGTCCTGAAGAGATCTCTTCTGTAGCAATTTCAAGTCAGATTTCTGCCTGAGTAGCAAGGCAACTTTTCTTCCTGGACTTCTGACACAGCCCTGAGTATGAAGCAATTTCAGATGTCTTTGGCAGCTCCTCTTGGTTATTTGCAAGTTAGATAATGAGTTAATTTTTCATGCCTTCTACTTATAAACTTGGCTTTTCACTGATTTCTCTTAACCTTGGGCTAGAGTTAACTGGAAAAAAGATTAGTTGGAATATTTCTCTACTGGGAAATGTAATTGTATCAAATAATAAAATCCTGTAGATTCTGCTGAAATTTAATTCTGGAGAGAAAAGGAGGAAATGTTTAGACAGTCAAAATATTTTGTCATTTTCTTTATGAAATGATTTTAAAAATTTGTTTTATTTTGTATGGTATACAGTAACATAACATTTTAAATTGTCAAAAATCAGAATATTTTTGTCAAAATAAAATATTTTTATCAACTCCTAAATGATTTTTTTTGGACGTTATGACATTTGGAAATCTGTTTCAAGCTCTCCTCTTTTTCATCTGAAATATGCCACATAGAACAGCCAACCCTATTCAGCAGGGCAAAACATGCCCTTCTCCTCGTGGGATGAGAGGGGCCAGGAAGCAGCAAGCAAAGAGAGCTGTAGGATGCATGTGGCTTCTAATATTTGAACCCGCGATCGGTTAGTTTTGAGCAGCTGCACTTGACTGCATATAAGCGTTTTAAGACAGAAAGAATAATCTGTCAAAATGATGCCAGAACAGCAAAGGGTGCAGAGCTTAACAGGGAAAATGATGCAGGTGAAACACAGTACAAGAGTGGTATAATTACTCATATAGAAAGATTTATTCTGACATTGTGATACATCTGTGAAAACCTTATGCCACTGTAATTCATGCCAGAAGAGTTATGGAGCTTCCAGAACACAGTAATTAAAGAAAGACAGGACTCCAGAAAAATCAAAATAAAAAAAACCCAACATACAGTACAGTAATACAGGGAAGATTATGCAAAAAACCCCAACCAACCCTGCTTTCCATTTGGAAACTACTGCCAAAGAAATATATATCTTTGTATTTATCCATATGTTTTTTCCATGTGTCTATCATAAGCATGCTGCGGTAAGCTTACATGCAGCAGCATGCCATAATGACCCTGAGAAGATAAAATAGATGTATAAAAATGCTCATTAATTTCATACAGAATAAAAACAAGAATTCTGCCTCTGCAGTCCGCGACAACAATCCTTATAAGAATAAATGCAGGAATACTACCGGTGTCACGATTATTTATAGACTTAAAGACACATACACATGCATACACATCAGATGTTTCTAAAGGCTTTTTTAAAATTATGGCTGTCTGTCTTACTGCCACAAGCAGCCTTGCCTACTGGCGTTTTCCCACCAAACAGTAATAAGGACAACTCTCAGCCATCACTAAGGCCCAGAGGCTGCTGCCAGAAGACAAATGGCCATATTCTAGGCAATTCTTCAGGATTATGCTTCATTCATTACACTATACCTCATATTATTAAGAAAAATTCCTTTTATAGCAGTTTCCCTCAAAATTCAATGAAACATAAAATACACATTTATATACTAAGTCAAATAAATAATTTGGGCCTGGATTCATCCCAACTAACTTCAAGTAGAAGCCAGGTCACTCTGGTCTCCCTTTACACTAAAAGAATAGAAAAGACTGGAATAGAAAATAGCTGGGTCTTGGGAGTGGACAACAAATATCTAAGTCAGGACCTGAAAGTACACCATTCTCCACAGGCTGCATTGCAAACCTGGAGTCTCATGCCTAAAACAAAGCATGAATCCAGTCCTCGGTGGCAATTCTTCAGGCTGCTTGGAAGCACAATTTCTCTGAAATCTTTTAGGTGTTTTATCTAATTTACAACCAGACATAAACTCCAGAAATAGTCTTTGAATTGTGAAAGATAGACACATTTTTAACTGGTTTGGTTAAGAAGCAGGCTTCTCTGGTAATGGCCAAACTGATACACCAAGTTCCACAAACCCTGACTTTCTTGGCCCACTTCATTGTTGTCCACCCCAACTAATCACACTATGACCTCCATTTAATTATTCATGGATGCAGAATTGGATAACCCTACCTTCTAATAATGACATACGCATTTTTCTTTTGTTTTCCTTCTAGAACAGTTCCAAACAAGTTGAGTAACAGAAACAAGATCCTTAATGTATGTAAAAGCCAGGATGCATAGGGTAAGTAGCTCCCTGACACACAGATTCTTCTACTTCACCTTTTCTGCTGCTCTTCAGATTTCCATTTAGTTTGGACTGTTTCCCAGATAGCCTGAGTTCGAAAAGGGAGACTCATTAGTATCTGACTTCTTTCACTTCTACTCTCCCAGGCACAAATTGTTCTAAATTGCTCTCTCCTTCAGTAACAAAACCAGAGACGAATTTCAAAAGATTCAGAGCACAACATATAATTTTTCTATGTGTTAATATTAATGGGCAGTAAATAAAAAGGACTTTCAATAGGTAATGAATACTTATTATCATTTAATTATAGGCAATGCTTTTTCTTAATTACCGCAGTTATGCGAGTCTTTTAAAACAGAAAATTATTGTAAAAACAAGGATAAAATTACATGCAAAGTCCAAAATGCCCATAAATGTTTCGTAAAGAAAAAGGCAGAAAAGCTTGACAAGAACACAGCATATATTGTACCCATCGAATTAAAACCACGGCCACTAGTTCAGTGATCCATACTAGAGATAATCTTACAATGTCCGAGAACGGAATCAATATTTTGATTTTTTTACCAAAATCTCTTATGCTAAAAGCCCAACCCTTTTCTGCTCTTGTGTGGATCTTTAAAATAAACACTTTCTGCAGCATTTATTAGTGGATTTTCACCAGACATCATAAATACCCACTACAGTATTGCTGCTTATATTTGTTTAGAATTTCAGCAACATTCTTCTTTGTGCCATTCCTGAAAGTTTTCCTTATTGAAACATCAGGGGGTTTTGTCATTTATGACAAACCTGTAGATTTGGAGACTTCTAACAACTCTATTAAAAAAGAGAACAAAATCTGAAAGACAAAATAAGAGACTTCCCTCAAAATGAGAAGTTTGATGAATGAGAAGTAGCAAACTGAGTGTCAGTCACATACTTTTAAGTAATAACATGTTCTGACTATTTTGGATTTATGCAACTGATTATTGCAAGGAAGGAAATTTTCAGGAACCAGTTATGTAAGACATTTCATATTTAAATATAAAGACAGCTTTCACATGTAAAGACAGCTGAAATTCCATGAAATGAAAGTTTTTGTAGCCAAACTCCATTCCACACAAGTCTACTTAGAGTTCTACACATATGAAAAAACAATTAAGAATTACATAATAGTGAGAGATGGGACTCATCTGACAAAATATCTGCCACAACTACATCTTCAATAGTTGCCTGATGTTTTCTTTACAAAAATGTTTTTTGAATAATGATTGATTTTATCTCACCTAAAATACACCATATTAGATTAATTTTAAAGTATATTTATCTACGCTGACTATAATCAGACCTTTTAGCAACTAGCTCAGATGAACACGTCTGCCATCATGGGTGAGATGAATATCATCACAGGCTACTATGGCAAGAAATTTTCTACCAGCAGCAGGGAATAATGACAGATTATCCATCCAGAAACATTTGTGGATTATATGAACAAAGGAGTAGCTGACTGCTTTTTTGAATTTCTCTTATATGGCACATGATACCCACTTAATGGACGAGGGGAAGGCTGTGGATATGGTCTACCTGGACTTTGTAAAGCCTTTGACACAGTTTCTCACAGCATTCTGATTGAGAAACTGCCTGCAACTGGCCTGGACAGGTGGACCCTCAGCTGGGTTAAAAACTGTCTGGATGGCCGGGCCCAAAGGATGGTGGTAAATGGAACAAAAACCAGCTGGAGGCCGGTCATGAGTGGCGTCCCCCAGGGCTCAGTCCTGGGTCCAGTTTTGTTCAACATCTTTATCAATGACCTCGATGAAGGGATTGAATGCTCTCTCAGTAAGTTTGTGGGTGACACTAAACTGTGAGGAAGTGTTGATGTGCCTGAGGGTAGGGAGGCTCTTCAGAGGGATCTGAACAGACTGGACAGATGGGCTGAAACCAATAGGATGAAGTTTAAAAGGCCAAGCGTAGAGTGCTGTACATGAGACATAACAACCCCATGCAGCGCTACAGGCTTGGGGAAGACTGGCTGGAGAGCTGTCAGGCAGACAAGGACCTGGGGGTGTTGGTTGACTGTAGGCTGAATATGTCAGGAGTGTGCCCACGCAGCCAAGAAGGCCAATGGCATCCTAGCTTGTATCAAATATAGTGTGGCCAGTAGGTCTAAGGAAGTGATTGTGCCCTTCTACTCAGCATTGGTGAGGCCGCACCTCGAGTACTATGTCCAGTTCTGGGCTCCTCACCATAAGAAGGACATTGAGGTTCTTGAGCGAGTCCAGAGAAGGGCAACCAGGCTGGTGAAGGGGCTGGAGGGCAAATCATATGAGGAATGGCTGAGGGAGCTGGGGATGTTTAGCCTGGAGAAGAGGAGGCTGAGGGGATACCTTATCACCACCTACAACTACCTGAAGGGAGATTGTAGAGAGGTGGGTGATGGTCTCTTCAGCTGAGTAACAGGAGATAGGACAAGGGGAAATGGTAAGAAGAAGATTCAGATTAGATATCAGAAAAAAAATCTTTATTGAAAGAGTTGTTGGGGCCTGGAACAGGCTGCCCAGGGAGGTGGCTGTCACCTTCCTTGGATGTGTTCAAAAAAGGGTAGATGAGGTATTTAGGGATATGGTTTAGCATAGGCCGGGAACGATTGGACTTGATCTTAAAGGTCTTTTCCAACTTTGTGATTCTGTGATGATCTTTTTGCCTTACCAAACTCAGAGAAGAGCTCTTGTAATACATGTTAAAGGGTTTTGGGGTTTTTTTGTAAGCTTCTGACATACAGTATCTTAACTCTCAGGAATCAGAGGGTTTTGCCTCCGTTTTCTACTGAAGCCAGATAATAAAGTATTAATAAAGTTTCTTTCTTCTTTTTCAGCTGAACTGCACAGAGTAGATATGTAAAGCTATATAGAAATACTTTTGAAAATTCTGAATATACAAAGGATGCTGCAGTTTTTTTGATAGTACAATGAAGAAATACAGGAAGCTGTCATCCATCTCTGCATGGGCTTAGCCTTCATCATGAATACAAAACTCAGTTTGTTCTGAATATTGTTATGAAAGAAGTAGCATTGACGTTGCAGAAGAGCTTCTGATGCAAAACCAGTGACCTGACACAATTATTAATAACAAATCTGCTTTAATGATTCAAGAGTATCCTTCATAAGCAATTTAAAAGGGAGGCTATAACTGCATTAAAACCCAAATGACATTTTCATTCATAAGAACTTCAATCTGAAGGCTCAGATGAGACAAGAAAAATTGCTGAATCTCTAGGTTGGATAAAATTTGTTGCCTGTCCTACTATGACACAAGACAGAATATCCACCAAGATTTCTGAGTGGTTTGAGTTTCCAGAATTAGTGTCCATCATGCAAATATTAGCATCAGCTACCTGCTCTGGCATGAGCAGGGACACTCCAAAATGCTGGATGTTTTGGGTTTTTCTGCTCACTTTTCCTCAATTACTAATAGCATCACTTCCATCTTTTCATAACCACCCTTCCAAAGAAACCATTGAAAAGAGGATTGAGTTCTAAACTCAGATTTGTATCAAAGGTGACTGAAAGACTGAGGATAACTACAATAAAGAAGAAACAGCAGTCTTATCTAGAAGGTCAGTATAAACTTTAGAACCAGATCATTTCAATTAAATGGTTGTATGAAAGTCAAGCTGAACAGAAAGATTTCTTGGCAATTTGGTCACGGCAGGAAAGTATACTTCAGCCTCTGGTTGAGTAAGCAAGAAAAGGGTACAGATGAAGGCCGAGGAAATTTTCCACAGTAGCATGAAAAATCCATATTTGGAAGTGGTTAAGTCTACACTGTAAGCTTAGCCTAGGCCTGATCCTGACTCTGTCCTTCTTTCCTCCCTGTTAACACAACTGTAGTTAAGATATCTGGGCTTGCAGGAAGTTTGTATTCAATATCAAGTTTGGAGTTGTCAATAAGATGGAGGCCAGGGCTGCTGTTCAGGGGGGACTTAGTGGTCTGTGGGCTGATGGGAACTTCATGAAGCTCAAGAAAGTCAAACACAAAGTCCTACACCTCAAATGTCATAACTCCATGCAGCAGTACAGTCTGAAGGCAAACTGACTAAAAAACAGTAGGTCAGGAAAAGACCCTGGTGTTATGGTTGACAAGATCAACATGAGCCAGCAATATTCCCAAGTAGCAAAGGCAAACAGCCTCTTGGGCTGCATTAGTAAGATCACAGACAGCAGGATGAAGGAGATGATTCTTCCCTCTGTGCTGGTGAGGCATCTCTAGGGTGCCAGGTCCAGCTCTGGACTCTTGTAGAAAAGAGAAACTGAAGCACCAGTCCTATGATAGTGACTGAGGTGACTGGAACACAGGATGTATGAGAGAGCTTAGAGAGCTGGGTTTCTTCAGCTGGGAGAAAAGAAGGCTCAGAATGATCTTACTGCTGTCTGCAAGTACATAAATGGAGGGGCCAAAAACTAACTCTTCTCTGAGGTGCACAGTGGAAGTACAAAAGGCAACAGACACAAGCAGAGAAATTCCAACACAGTATGCAGAGGGAAAAAGGTCATTGTGAGGGTGGCCAAATACTGGTTCACAGCCAAGTACTGCACAGAAAGACCACAGAGGTGCTCAGAGCTTGACTGGACACAGCTCCGACCACCTGATCTAAATAGTCCTGCTTTGGGCAGGGGGTTGGATCAGAAAATCTCTGGGGGTCATTTACAGCCTAAATGATTCTAAACCCCTTTAAGCCTGCTTACAGTAACCCCTCCAAGTGTCTTCAAATCCCAGTCATACTTCAGCTAATAGTAAGGCTACCATGGGAGATCAAGTTGGAGGCTAAATGAGGCTCACAGCAAAATAAGACATTGTCTCTCCCCTCCCAAGAGAGACCAAGACCTTTTTCTCTTCTTCTATTCCAGCTCAAAATCAATCAGTTCATTTAAAGGATTTGTACATTTCATTTGATTTTTTTTGTGCTAGAGCAGAAGGAGAGATGTTTTGCACAGCACTGACATTGGCTTCCATGCAGCAATTACCACCTGAGAAATGTCTAGATCCATGTCAGAAAATTCACTGTGCCAGAGGATAAGGTTTTCATCCTATCTCACATGTGTGGGCAGACTTGGTGAAAGGGGGGAACCAGTACAAACCTGTTGGTAAAGCCATATAGATATAAAGCTGAACTTGAAGGAGATAAATTTAGAGAGGAAATACGGGACAAATAGGAGAAACTTTGCCACATGATAGCACAAAGCAATGCAAAGCATGTAGTAGCAAACAATAACCACTGAAAAGGTCCTGTAATGCAATGCTAACCTGTGGAATTCATTGCTATGAATAAATTTGAGGTAAAAATCTTAACGAGATCAAATCTTTAAAGCCAGATAACAATATCCATAGTGTCAGCGGGTATGCAACAAAGTTTGTACAGTGCATGATTCCTCTCACTGACATTTCTAACTAATTCTCTTGCAATATACAAAATTCAATACCCACTGAAAAGTTTATTTCTCTTTCAGATGCAGCTCATGTTTAGCTATACCCTGATCCTCTGTGAGAGTTCCTGTTTACCAAAGGAGACAACCAAGAGCAGAGCACTCTGGGAAGTAGATTATTCCCATTATCTGTATTCATATTTACATTCAAAATGAATCAGCTAATTTTTGGGAAGGAAAAAAGTCTTTGTGGTAACATAACTGCTGAAAAAAATTTAGGCTGGAATTAGAGAGCTCACAGGCACACGGTAGAAGCTGAAACTTTGGACATTGATGGTGAAGGAAAAACATCACAATAGTTATTGTGTTTCCACTGGCTTAAGCCAGTAGAAAGGTATAGCAGTAGATCTTCCCCTAGTCTGTGAGCACTGCCACCCAATGCTACAGGAACAGGCTCATACTTTTAGGGCTGGCCATAGGGTTGTTTTTACAACTAGAGCCTTATCATAACATAAACATTTTTATTATCAACACAGCTTGTTATTATCTATGGTTTCTAGCAGTTAGTATAGTTTACTACTACACAGAGCTTTTAGAAATTATAATATCTTTCAGCTAAGCAGAATTTCTAGTAATCAATTTATCTTACTATCTAGAGTCTTGTGTTACGTAGTCACTGGTCCTCTGCAGATCGTGTCAAATTCCTAATAATCAGCATTTGACACAATAAAAAAAGTACTTTTTAACTGTTTACAACAGTTACAGCCTGTTAAAAATGCTGGCATGTGAAAGAACAGTCTGTTGAAAAGGTATCTCTCTTTTGAAGACATAAAAAACACCTAATGCAAAAAGACTTTCTTAGATTATCCAAGGATATCTGTGATCTGTAAGTGAAGTGACATATTTCTCTACATCTGTTACCAGTGCTATGTTTATTGAGAAAAATGGCCATGCCACAGATAATGCTTAAAGCAACTTGAGGCAAAGAAAACCATGATTTCCTCTGCACCCTAAATACTAATTTTGCTTTCATTTCTGACAACAGCTATCTACACAGGATCATTGCATTAATCCAGTTGAAGAAAATATTGCAAATCCCTATTATAGGCAATATTACGAAGACCTGTTAAGCTTTGAAGTGTGGTGACCATACACTCTAACTACTGTATTTGAAATTTTGAGTAAGAGTTATTCTATCCATCTCTATATATGGTCACAGAACTGGAACACAACAGAGGTTTATATGAGTGGGAAGAGGAGGAAAGAATTAAACTAATTTTTATGTTATTTAATTGGTGAATTACATAAAAGTGAGAGGTTGACAGTTCTGGATACATTCTGAGTCAGTTCACAATGATGTACATAACATCTCTAATCACTCCAACAATTGCTGCTCATGCTGCATCAGTAACTCCTTAGAAAAATTATTTTTAATCCTCTGAATATTCATATATACATCATATATAGGCAAGCCCATACAGACAATTGATTTATATGTTGTTTGTTAAAAGTGGGCAACTGTATTTACAATATCAAAAGTCATTGCAAATGTAGTTAAATATATTGATAAAAGGGATGTGAACTATGATGTCCTGAAACTACAGAATGCCAGTCTGCAAAGGAAAGAAATAGTTTACCATCTGCTATGTTATTTCCTGAATTAAATTTGCATTGTGATTTGTATTATTGCATTATTAATCAAATGTCTATCCAGCACATGATTTTCAGAAGGTGAAGGTTGCTATAAATATTCACGAATTGGAGATTTCATGAGGCAAACATTTTCATTTCTTGCAAAAAATCTCAAATTATAAGCAGGAGGTTTTCAAACTATTTTCAGGTGTATTCTTCTCCCATTTACTTTATCATTTCATAATAGAAATATGATTGAACCACAGGAGATAATCTCTAAAAAATAAAAAATTACTAATAATTCAGGATGGTTTATTTAGAGAGATAAAATCTCTATGACACAATATCAAAGGGGTTTACACTAATCTGATTTCATTTGAGTGTAATAATAATTATTATTTTCCTATTGCTTTGGAATAATGACTACATAGATATTGAATTGTAATCTCTCTCAGAAGCCTCATAAAAGTACATTACATCAATATCAAAATCATTATCTAGGTTGAGAATTTTCAACTTGCCCTGCTTTTAATTTGAACACTATAAAAAGTCAAAGAAAATAAAATTATGTTAGCCTTTAATTAACCTAAGGAGCCTAAATATTAGACACAAAAGTTAATTCAAATAAATTCTGCATGAAGCAGAAACAATTAGGTTTACGATATTAGGTCTCATTATAAAAGTCTCATTATAAAAGCATTCAAGGTAACGTTTTCATTCCCCCTTTTAATATTTACATGTTTTTACATATATATTAATTAAAGTTTTCTATGTTTTCACTGTTTTTACTGTTACTTTGATCCATCTTTTCCTAGTGAAGCTGTTTAACTGTGACAAAAGGAGCTCTGGGTGCTGAGGGCCAGTGTAGCCATCTCCCACTAAGCAAGAAAGACAGTCTGGAGCACAAGGGATTCTTAGCTTCATGGTTTTATTTGGATACATTTTATATTTAACAATGAGAGGATAAAATAAAGTGGAAGTAGAAATGAAGGTCCAAGAGTGCTGATGCCGCAGAACTATTTTATAAGAGAGGGGTGGAAGTAACGCCATCATTTCATCCCTACCTCTGTAATAAGTTATACAGTGATGCTCATTCTTAATTGACAGACTCAGTCATTCTAACAAGGAGATGATTTTGTACCCCCTCAAGCTGAAGAGGACACAGAACCAAGACCAGGTACTTTCTACTATTAGATAAGCAAAGTGCAACACCATCCCCACCCCTCCTACTTTCACAAAGTCCATTGCGGGAATTTCAGATACTCTGGGACTGCAAGTTCTTGTGAAGGATTTAGTAACTAAGTGACTGGAGGAGGAAGTGCTGTTGGAAGGTATGTGTGAAAATGGTGCCCCCAGAAAAAATAACCACATATTGTCATATATAAGCTGCAAGTACTTGGGAAACTTGACAATTGCAATGTAAACATCAAGGAGGACAAGATCACTTCTGGGTTAGAAACTTTCTGGTGCTTAATCCCTTCCTTTTCCCCTCTGCATCCCCAGGGGTAAAGAGACAGGAAACTGGGACAGTGTCCCTATCTTGAAGAAAGAAAATCAAGGAAGAAGAGTTTCTCGCTGCAGCGGACTTGTACTCCTGCAAGTGCTGCACTCATACTGCCCCATACCTGGGCTACATGCAGTCATATGTTGGCAGAATTACATTCAGCACTGTTAATATTCTCTGTAGCCCAGAAATGACACAGGAGAAAAATATTTATAATTAAACTTTTATAAGATCTCTTTTTCTTTTGCCTTAAAAGCACCCTGCTTCCTTGCATAACAACAAAATATGAGCACAAACACATAATTACAGTAAAGGCTGCTGACAGTAAATAATGTTGCTATCAGTTAGTTGCTCAGAAACTAAGGCTCTTAACAATCCCCTGCTAGAGCTTATTCTGTCAAAGAGATCACGGTCACAGTGGATGGAAGCAGATGGTCAGGTTTACATACCTGTCAGGAGGAAGGGGAAGCAATCCATTTGTACTTTAAGTGAAGGATAAAGAGTGAAGGGGAAAAGATTTAGTTATATGCACAAAGAGTTCAGTGACAGTAGTGTAACTCAAGTTCAGCCTTGTAGAGGATTTCTGACACAAAACAAGAGGAATTGTGCTGGTGGTGTCACTTCACAGTATCTACCACTTGGTTAATTTATGTAACTGCATGTTATACTTTGTTAACAACAGTGCCATTGTAAGGATGTCTGGCTCAGAGTTCCACAAACAGGTTTCAGTAATGCCTAGTGCACCAGGAGACTCATGGGGGATTGTAAAAGCAACTCAGCCTTGGATTGCCTTGAGGCCCTGTCTCCACAGAGACAGCTCATGGGGAGCTGTGTAGATAGCTCAGACTTAAGTTGTCCTTTAAACTGAGACTAAATGGGCAGTGCTGCACAATTCAATGAACTGCATCCTGGGTTGAGCCTTGGAATTCCTTCAACAAACAAAGTTGAATTCCTTCAACAAACCCTGAGTCCCAAATAAGCCACTATTCAGCTGCCTAGAAGTAAGATAAAGGCAAGCCAGAGGGTCCCCATATGGCTTTAATGGGCCCAGACAATACAAAGATGAGCATCAGATAATGCATAAGGGAGAACACTGCTCATGACAAACATGGAAGGTGGTCCTGTCCACTTGGCACAGTCCTGCCCACTGTCAGATCAAAGCCATAAAAGCAGGTGGAGACATGCAGAAGATGCTGTGACACACGTTGGAGCAAGACTCTGCCAGCACTTGCAGCCCATGGAGGGATAGAGACACAGACATGAGAGAGACAGAGTGAGATCCACACGAGCAACTTTTCTGGCGGGGGGTGGGGGTGAAGCTTGTGACCCCATGGAGGACCAGGATGGAGCAGTCTGGGCCTGAGAGACTGAGGTACAGGCTATGATTTATGACTGCACTCCATAGAAGTGACCCATGCTGGGGCAGCTGGTGAAGAGCTGAAGGCCTGTGGGAAAGGACTCATGTTGAAGTTCATGTGGGGCTGTCTCCAGTGGGTGGGACTCCACGGTGCAGCAGGGGAAGAGTGTGAGGAATACCCCTCACCCCTCCCAGCTAAGAAGGAAAACAACTTGTGAGGAACTGACCAAAACCCCCATTCCCCCATTCTCTGCCCCTCCCTGTGCCACATCTGGGGGGGAAGGAGGGAGTGAAATCATGACTAAAGTGAAGTCTGTTAAGAAGGGAGGGGTTAGGGGACCTGCTTTAAGATCTGGTCTCACTTCTCATTATCCAACTCTGGTTTCACTGAGTGTGTAGTGCAGTGTAATAAATTAGAGTTTTCTTTCCTTTATTCTGTCTTGAGTCTGTTTTGCTTGTGCCGTTGGTTGTGGAATGATGCCTCTCTGTTCTTATCTTGACTCCTAAGCCTCTCACTATATATTTTCTCCCCTGTCCAGCTGAAAAGGGGAGTGAAAGAGTGACTTCGGTGGGTGTCTGGCCTCCAGACAGGATCAAATCACCACACAGGTGATTGAATAACACACACGTAGCATTTAGTGTGCTTGTGAGTTGTGATAGCATGTTCCATGAATCTGCTGTGGTTATAATGTTGAATCTTGTGAACTGCCTGCAGGCAGTAATGGCAAGTAACATGACTGTTGCAGGTCATAATACTGCATTCTGTGACTGTTGTGTTGGCAGTAGTGTATTTTGTGAATCTCTTGTGGTTGTGATAAGTGTAGTCATACTTCTAAACTGCAGTAGTGCATTTCTCCATTGTATCCACAAAACCTGCAATAGGGACATATTGAAACCGCATGTGGGTTTTAAATAAATTATTATTATTGTTTTTTTAAAACCTTGCAGTTGAAGTCACAGCCATCTCATGCAGTTCATATGCTGTAAGGATTCTTTGTTTCAGCATTAGTGCTGTGGGAAATACCAAGTGAAATATGTGTGGCTGTTTATTTGTACTGGTATACATGAACATTAAATTCAGCCTTCGAAAAATGTACTGCTATCCAAATCAGGTGACAAAGTCATCATCTACATTTCAAGCACTGCAGCACTGCAGAACACAGTAAGTCAGCAGCAGCAATCAAGCCACATTTTCCAATCAATTACTCCGGTAAACATGGTGTAACAATTAGCGACTGAAGACGTGAGGCTTCAGCAAACCAGTTGCTATAAAAAATTTAAAGTCATTAATATGAAATACAATGGTCTTAGTTGAGAATGAGCCTTGAGGCTGCATTACAGCTACGGTAAGCAGTTCTTAAAGACTTCTTAAGGAGATGTTTTATATTTAGCTGTAGTGCAATCAGGAACGTGAGAATTTCAGTTTCTAGAATTGAAACTTAAATCAACCACCACTTGATAACTTATTTAGGACATGAAAAGTCTGATTCAAACAGGACTATGAGGCTCCTGCTGTACCAATACTTCAACCAAAGCTGAGACTGAGTCCTGGGCATTGCAATGTGATCCCTTCCACTATTCAGACTGATAGAACAGTTCCTAGATATTTTAGGGCCAAAACAAATTATTTTCTATCATAAACAATTCTTAGGTATAGTTGAAAGGCTAGCAACTAAGCAACCAACAACCAAGGCTGGGGACCCCTCTTCACACAAAGTCTTGTTCTGAGAGGCTACTAAAGGTTGCTGACTTAGTAGCTACTCTGTACTGGCTGGGTTCAGTGCTGAAGGACAGGTCTTGTTGCAGCTCAGTTTGTGGAAACATGTAGCCATTATGCACTAACAATCACACATTTCAGTGCCTCACATGAAAATAGTCACGATGATCCACAGGCTCAACAGTCTTTAAATTGGTTTGTAGAAGCTGCATAGTTCACTGGCTATAGGGATTAAAACCAAACAACCAAACAACCAGAAACCTGCTCAGAACAGTTATTAGAGTCTTGAAAAAGACTGAAGGGCCACACACAATGATGTAGGAATTGCTGTATCAATCACATCCTTCAGGATCCACCTGTCTTGACACATAAAATTACTTCTTTCAATGACTTTTTAGAAGATCTTTCAATACACCCTAGTGCTACAGTGAGCACTGAGAAAGAAGAATTTCAATAGAGAGGAACCGTAACACTTAAAGTGCAGTCAATTTTCCAATTCTGTTCCACAGTTAAAAAATTCCTTGGTGATTTTTTTGATATGCTGTGGCTTTATTTTCCTTTCTCTCATGTGGGAACCCTATCAAATCTTACATTTAAAGTAAACATGTTGAGTATGCAAATAAAATATTACACCAGTTTCTGACATTTACTTACTGTGACAATAAGTTTATTAATTAAAGGCACAGAAAGATCTTATTGTGTGCTTAAATTGTACTAACTACAATATTAAAGGTTAGGAATATATATACATGGTAGACACTTCAAGTCTCATACCATATTACAGCGTGCATTATATATATATTGTATAATCATACATATATATTATATGCATAATTTATTAGTTTATATAAATTAAAATATATTAAATGCATAATATAATCATTTCCACAGTCTCAACCAGCACTATTAAGAAACTGGTCATTTTGCTTCTACCTTTTTAAATATTAAAAAGTGGTTCTCAAGCCACATTGTTCACATAATCTGAAATATTGATATAAACTTTAGTTTAAAATTATGAATACTTTGTTTATATCTGGTGATTTGGGGTAGCACAGCCTTTCAGTTTAAATAATTATTTTATTGGGGTTTATGCTACATTGTATTCACAAAGAGCAATCATATCCACTTTTGGACAGCTTTTTGCGAAGTGAAACAATTGAAGCTCTTTTAATCTCCTCATGCTGGATAAGATCTGTGATCCTTGCTATCTTAGTAGCCATTTTCTTTATCCAGTTTGTCTTATTTATAATGTTCTATATGAGATCTTATAAGGATGGCTAAAGTGATACTATTATTGCCCAGAAATTATATCTTAGAACCACTTTGGCTTTTCTACAATTTTGGCATCTTAGCCACTTGCAGACATCCTGGATCAAATAACATTACTAGATTTTTTCATCAGTTCAAATTGATGAGCTCCCTAATTTTAAAATAAAATCTTATTAAGCCTTATCGTGATCACCATACAACTTTTTTTCCCTTCTGCTTCTACAACTAATATATCTATTATGATTCAGTTCCCCACTACTCAAACAGTGCTCCAAGTTTGTCATTCTTGGTCATAAACATATTCTTATTTTTTGCACCAAGATGTTAAAGAAAATTTTTTATAAGATCTGTAGCAAGATGAGTCTTTGAAGAATACCAAGCAATAAGCTCTGCCCTAATCAATCATCTCTTAATTCAATAAGATCTATTCTTGCTGTTGCTGTTTCCAATATACTAAAATTCCTCAATGCCTTAAAATTTTTACCAAGTTGAGATAAAAAAATTCTGTATAGGACTGTAAAAAATTTGTGACTGAAGTGCCAAGAAATTAGACCAATTGTAAACTGGCTTTTCAAATAAACATTTTAAAAATGCGTAATTTCAATAGCAGATGTTTTGACTGCGACAGCAGCACCGTGGGGACATAGATCCTGGCATGGTTTCATATGGCCCTGCAGCACCAGAAATGAACTCCTTTTAGCATGAAGATATATGATGCCTTGCTTCCTGGGTCTAATAGCAGTAAGCTGGAAAGAGGGACACTCCTTTTTCCACACTTGTTTCAATAACAGCACTATTACACCACAAAAAAAACCCAGAATTTAACTTGGTTTCTCTTTTAAGTGAAGTAATTTTAAGACAAGAAGGAAGGACAGGAGAAAACACGTATCTCAGCAAGCCACAGTCTCTTATTCAAATAGATCATTTCAGTTTCTGAGCAAATTGTAATAACAGTGATTTAGCCTAGAGAAGGGAAGTCCATCTTCATTGGAATCATTGTCATCTTCATTATAAATACGTTAAATCATAAAAAGTCTTGTCTGAAAGTCATCCAGGTTGATATCAAAAGCTTTTCTGGTCATCAAGAATGTTAATAACACATCTCATGCTACCACTTTTCATCAGTATATCTCAAAGCACTTTGCAAAGCATTGCGTCTGTTTTATTTGGAAAATGTGAGCAGGGTTTGTATGTACAGACTGAAAGACAAGGCTGCAAGTCTTTGAATTACTTGACTCCATCCACTGTTCTTCAGACCTCCACACACATACTTCCTCATATTTTACTTTCAGTTAACCACTGTAGGTGTTCATTTGCCACATTTATAAGCTGACTAATCTGAATCGTGATTGACTGAAAATTAGAAATCCATTTTCAACAGAAAGATAAAGCTGGTCTGTTTGTAAAACTCTCAGAAAGAGAGAGTAACAGGCTTCTCCCTCTTTAGTAATGGAAATTTCTAAAACTGACAGTTTTTAGAATTGAAACTTGGGCACACTTCTGTGTTACAGCAATTTATTTTCTTTAGTATCATCACCTCAGCTGTTTGCAGGTACAGCAAGGAGATTAGGAATTGAATTTTCTTGGCTATACTACAAAATTCATTACTGAATGCTTTTTGCAAGAAAGCCCTTTCTTTGTTGTTACCATAAAGCTCAATTTCACACAAGTAAATACTTATCCATGAAACTTTGGTGTCCTGGTTTCAGCTAAGATAGAGTTAATTTTTCTCTTCAGTAGTCAGTATAGTGGTGTGCTTTGAATTTAGTGTGAGAATAATGTTGATAACACACTCATGTTTTTAGTTGTTGCTAGCTAGTTGCAGCGCTAAGTCAAGGACTTTTAAGCTTCTCACGCCCTGCCAGGTGCAGAAGCTGGTAGAGCACAGCCAAAACAGCTGAGCCAGACTGTGCAAAGGGATATTCCCTACCATAAAGCATCATCCTGCCGGGAGGCTGGATGCTCAGAACCAGACTGAGCATAGAATCATTTTATTTTCTTTTCACATGTGGTGAGCAATTGCATTTGTGCATCACTTGTATTGGTGGTGGTGGTGGTGGTCCTGCTATTATTTTTGTTATTCTCTTCCCATATTAACCTGTTAATCTGTCTTTATCTCAACCCACAGGGGGTTTTTTTTCCATTTTCTTCCCCATCCACTTGGGTGGGAGTGGTGAGAGAGCAGCTGTGTGGTGCTGAGTTACTGGTTGGGGTTAAAACACAACAGATGGCTTCCGGTGATTCTGAGTTCAGAGGTCTACATTGAGGCTGTGTGCCAAAGAGCACTCCCCAGCACTGATCTCACCTGTTCAGTGATACTGGCAAAATAGCATTCACTGGGGTATATTTGGCTTGACTCCATATTTGGCTGGAGTCAGCTTCGCAAACCATAGGCACAGAAGCCAAGACTGTGGCAGTAGAGACCAAGGCAGAAGAGGGTCTGAATGCCTTGACCTTTTCCATATCATCCATCATTATGCTGCCTCCCCATGTAAAAGATGACCCACATTTTCTCTAAAACTTAAGAAAACATGTCAAATCCCATCTCGTGGATACCCGTATGTCTATGTGTAGTTTTAGCTCTAGAGTGTCTTTGGCCCCACCCCTTTGTCCCATAATGTTTGAACTATTCTTTCATATGCGTCCTTTGTTGACTATCCTTTTTTCCACTTTTTATGTCCTTTTTTTTGCATTTTAGTTCTCCTTGTTTCCTTGACATGTCACCTATTGTTCACTTCTATAACTTTTAGACGAAATCTGTCTCCCCTTTCATGCCTGAATCCCTGGTACAGTGCTCATATAGGCCAGCTACACAGAACAGTTGCCTGACTGATGGGTCCTTCAGATGCGATAGGTGGAGGAAAAGCCTAATATTTTTATAGAGACATAAGTTTTGCTGTTTAGTAGGACAGGCCTTATGCAAAGACAGAAGCACTATTCAGATGCATAGCAGTTCTCATTTATTTCTTTAATTCTTTTCCTAGGTTGGCCAGAGTGCTGTCAGATCCTTTTGTATGAAGAAAAGTATGTTTCTTTTCTTAATATAGCATCTGCTGTTTAGGGTGTCAGCTTCATGCACCAGTAGTTTTCTAAACCAAGCAGCAAATTTTTCATTTAGAATCTTACATGCTGCAATGTGAGAAGCTTAGCACTTGTCTTTAAACATTTAAAAAAAAAAAACAACGTAAAATTCAGTTTAATTTTAGTTCTGAAGGAATGTAATCTTCAATAGGAAGCAACTATAAAAGCTCAGATATTAGTTAGAAAACCTCTCATAGAACTGCAACACACCCACAGTCCTTGCCCGCATCAACTGGTGTCTTGCTAAGCAATTGTAATAGGTGTAATTACTTATGACTTTGAATATAGATCAAAATTGGCATAAACCTTATGTGTAAGAGCCACAAAACGATGACTGAACAATGTGTCTTGAAATGTTTTTAGCCTGGATCTTTTATGTGACTCAGCAGGCCTTGCTGAAGGAAAGAAAAGAGGTAGCAGGTAGATGTGAGTGAAGTGGATAGCCCATCAAAACTGGAGACTGAGCAGCTTGTCAGTCAGCTTTCACTCGTGGATACATTGGCAGCATCTACTTAATCGCACTTAGGCTGTGTCTTCCTTTTAGAAAATTTTAGAAAGCATAAATTTCATTTGTGGCAATACTGAGCTTCTTCATAGTAAGAATGGGGCAAAAATAGCAACATGAAGTGATTTCAGCTCACGCTGGCACAACATATTATATAGTCAGAAAAATCAGTCTGGATATCAGACAAGTAACACCATGTCAACATGGATAGAAATTGATGCTCACAGCATCCGCAGCATGGCATTTGGTTCCTGCCTATGGTTTAAAGTGCTGATTGTCATAACTTCTTTGTCATTGTTACAAGACATAGCAAAGTCCCTTCATTTCTACAGTCAGAAAATTAAGCTATTTGAATAGTACAATATATGTCAAGTTTAGGGGAATGTGAGAAATACTCCTTGTGTCATTTGAAGGGACATCGACAAGTCATCTTGCTACATTGTTAATTACCTTTATAAATCCTGCCATCTCCCACCCCTCTACTCTTCTACATGAAAGGAAGGTGACCTTTTATAACCTTTGTTGCTGTACATCAGACAACGGTTCATCCGGATACAATCAAAAGTCCTCACCACCCCAAGAAGCAGCCACTCAATGGCTAATGCAATGGTGTCATTTTTGGCTATATATTTATTAGACAATCATTTTGATCTTAGAAACTACAAGATACAATCTCTTCAAAGCTGTAAGTGAGCAAGTAATGGAAAAGAAAATAGCAAAGGGGATGAATATAACAATCTAGTCTTTTACCTACCTTCTGTCACAGCTTCTGCTGCTGGGGAGGAAGTCAAGCATGCTTTATGTTTCAAATCACTTATCATTGTTTTCTGTGGGCCATATCAGCTTTGTCCTTGAAAACTTTCAAATGGCAAAAACTCTCTTAACTCCTGTCCATCCTCTTCTCATGAAGAAATCCACTCTGCCCTCAGCATTAGACTAGAATCTGATTTTGGCCTTAAAGGGTTCTTCAACCTAGGGCACTCTTCATTCCAGAACCAATGTCATCTGATAAGGTCAAATATTGTATTTTACTTTAAGATTTCTTGGGGTTTTTTTCCCTGGCTCCACTATCCTTAGCTGATGATTTCTTCCATACACTGCTGTTTTACATAGAGGAATTTCTCCCTGGTGGGGTGGAAATGTGCAGCTTGATGTGCCTTTCCCTTAGCACCCTACCTGCCTTTCCACCATTCTTCTGCCATGCTGCAGAAGTGCCAAAGCCCATTTCCCTTCTATCTCTAGCTGAAGTGCACTCTTCATAGAAGAATGTGCTTTAATATGACCACCTCAGAGTTTTTCCTTGTGGTAAACATAGGATTTTTTGACATTTGACTCCTATAACATCTCTGCATCACTTGTTGAGAAGTTATACCATACCCGGATCATTTCTGTTATGATCCAGCTTTCTTGGAGTATCTGAGAGACTCTGGCACACTCACTGGAGTGTCTGCTTTAGATAGCCTCCTTTTCTAAAGAGCTGCTTCCTTTCCAGTCAATCACCAGCTGAGCTGGATTCCTTCTTCTCTTGAAGACCTGTCGTGATTCCCATACGTAAGACTGCACAAATCTTAACTGGGTTTCCTGCCTTTCTGGGATATGTATTTTCACAAGAAATTCAAAGGGGTTTCTCCCAACACTACTATTACAATTACAATGTATGTTGCACGTACAATCTCATGCAACTGATTCTCTTGCGCTCTCCTCCCCCCCCAAGTCATAGTTCTATTGCATTTGTGGGCAGTTTATGAGGCATAGGAACAATTCATAGCAGACACCTTTTCTTTTTAAAGAACACATGACCTGGAGGAGGTGTAGCAAGAGAAAAGCCACAGGACCAGAAAAGTGCTTAGCAGTTTTATTTGAAATTCTGTTAGTATCAAATCTGTAACACAACAGAGTGCAGCATAAAATTAGGCTGAGAGAGTTGGGCTTGTTCAGTCTGGAGAAGAGAAAGCTCCAAGGGGACCTTATAGTGCCCTTCCAGTACCTGAAAGGTGCCTATAAGCAAGCTGGGGAAGAACTGTTCACAAGGACATGTAGCAATAAGATGAGGGGTAACAATTTTAAACTAGAAAAGGGGAGATTTAGGTTGGGTACTAAGAAAAAAATCTCCAATATGAGGGTGGTAGATCACTGGAACAGGTTGCCCAGAGAGGTAGTGGAGGACCCATCGCTGGACATACTCAAGGTCAGGCTTGATGGGGCTCTGAGTGACCCGATCTAGTGAAGACATACCTGCTTACTGCAGAGGGGTTGGACTAGATGACTTCTAAAGGTCCCTTCTAACCTAACACATTCTATATTCTATTAAAAACAAGAAAAAAACCCAAAAATAGTTTGCTAGGCTTCAGCTGAATCATTTTGCAGTTGTACTCAAGCAACAAGTATGTAGGAAAAGTCAATTAGTCTCATTTTAAAGTTATGAGAACTAATCAGAAAACTATTCTAAAACATGTTATAAGAAACACAGACATGGGGTAAGGATGGAGACTGGGAACTGAATTCATTAAAAAAGCCAGAAGAGGAAAAAAGTGTATTCACATTCAATCAAAATGAATGTCAGTGAAAAAGAAAAATTAAATCCCCACAATGTTCATAACAAGGCTCTTGTGAAGACACAGGGGAATATGAAGCTAGTGAAGCAGTTTGGGCAATTCACCTAGATCTTTTCACAAGGAAACAGGGGCTGAGGTCACACTGCAGAGAAATCACATTTATCAATGTAGAAAGCTTAACAGTTGCTCAGTGTCACAATGCATGTCCATTTTAGTTTGGAATGGCACTCTTCTACCACTTCCTCATTTCTTTCCCTCTTTTTCCTAATCTTTGTTTTATCAGATTCCTTTTTTGAAATTTAAAAAATAAATTGTATTATTTGTATTACTCTGTTAAGACTCATGCCAGCATGTGAAATTAATTTCCTCTCATTTCCTTACATAACGTTTATGTCATTCAGTACAAAGAGAATAGCAAGGCATGATGAACAGAAATTGCCATCAACACCCCCATGACCACCCCACACACACTCCTACACCTCCCCTCCTCCCCCAAAAAGAAAAGCAGCCATTTACTTACAAACATCTCAGGTTTTTGGGCAATATAAAATATTTGTTAGTGTTTTATATAAGATTTAGATCACATTAATACAATCTTTTCAGACAAGATGAGAGGGGCAGAAGGTGTCATATAAGGATATTTCCCACACTGAGGAAAAAGCAGTGCTGCTAAGGATGGCACGTTCTCTCTTTTTCCTATTCTGGGAGTCTTAAACAGTCTGCAGATCCTAATGAGGGAAAGCACAAGAGTTACCTTTTTCTGTCTCTGTTACTTAGAGATTTCTCCAAATTAAGCATTTTGGAAGTGTTTGTACCCTGAATCTCATTGTTCACATCTTCTCAGCTTTCTCTGTACATTGTGTTTGTTATATTTCAGATACAGAAAAAAAAAGTATGAGTACACAGAAATTTATTCAATCTTTTCCTTCTTGAGTATCTTCTGTACTTATTTTTTCATTAACTGTTCCCTCTTCTTCAGTGTTGAATAATACTCCCTTTATCTATTCTACTGACGTTGTTTCCTTTGAAACAAAAGACAAATTTACTGATAATACAAAACCCCTACTGTTTTTAAGCTTAGAGAGTGAAACACTGGACCAAATAAAATGAACAGAACTTGACTCTTGCTGGCTTCATTAGTAACAGGATCTCAACTGTAATATAAAAAAGGAGCATGAGAAGTTAGCTACCATATTCTCAGAACAGCACCAGAAGTATTTGAAATCAGACTAAACAAATTGTACAAACCTGTTTTTTTTTTTCTTGATGTAGTATAAATGCAGGGTCAATCCTTACTCATGGATTTCTTGAAGATATTTATAGTATAGATATATTTTCAAATCCAAAATTATGCTTGTAAGAAGATTCAGATATGCAAGGTCTATATGTATGTTTATATTTTAAATGAGCATTTATAAACCCACCAAAACAACTTGATTGTTATAGTATCCACTTACATCACACTTTACTGATATCATGGAGGCACAAAATGCTTTGGGTTGGAAGGGACCTCAAAGATCATGTAGTTCCACCTCTGCCTGCCATGGACAAGGACACATTCCACTAGACCAGGTTGCCCAAAGCCTCATCCAACCTGACCTTAAAACATTCCAGGGATATAAACATCTTAATCAGGTAGGGTTTTTCCTTTCCTGACATATTGATTGTACTGATTAGTAGCTCTAGATTATTAGTAAAAGTGGAGAGAGAGACCCAGGACAAAATCACCAATGTGTTGCCAGCTCCATAACATCACTAAGTTTTTGAAAGTATTTTCTGTTCTGGAAGACCTTGACAGATGATCTACAGAAGGCTACTAGAAAGGCTAAGCAGTCTTGAGGTAAACGACAAAAAAATTAATCGGTTAATGACTAGGTAGGAATTGCTAATGAAAGCAGAGGATTCAACAGCATTATATTTACTCCATCATTAAAACTTTATGATGATGTATCTTTGCCTTCTGTACCAGGTTTGGTATTTAATATACATGCAAGTGTTCCAGAAGTGTGTCAAGGGGCAATATGTAGGCAGCTGAGTTTGTAATGGGATAGAACTGTCCAGTTAGAATAAGTAAGCAGCATAAAAAGCCTTCAAAAAACCTGAACAAGTGAAGCGAATCATGATGAATGAATGTCCATACCCATAAAAGCATGTTAGAGGTGAAACAACTAAATATTTTAACTACATTTAGGGTTTTAAAGCAATGATTGCACATTAGAAAGTAGACATGAATGTCATTGCACAATAATTAAGATTCCCACCCAGTATGCAGCAGTATTTAACAAGATTACTGAAGAATGGGATAAAAAATAATTCCAAACTTTTTATAATATAGTATTAGCAAGCAGTGGTTCATCTTCAGTTGGACTGCCATCAACTAGTTTCAGAATTAATGAAGCAGAAGAGATATTTCCAGGAAAACATACTGCAAAGGGGCATATGATTGAATATTTAAATGAAAATTTTAACTCTTTTCACAAATAAGAGCAGAAGTAAGCATAATAAAATATGTAAAACTATGATTTCTACACAGATTATCAGAAATTTCTATTTGCCGTGTTAGAGTGCAAGAACAACAGCTAGTCATAGACATGAAAAGGTGGGTAGGAAATATAAAATCAATGCAAAAATAATTTTCCATACAATGTACAATTAGAGTGTGAAATTCATTGCCAGTTGATATTACTGAAAACATAAATTTAGCAAGGCTAAAAAAGCATTGGAAACTTGTATGTGTAACACCAATGTCAGAGGTGTAGCAGTAAATCTTTTAAAGAAGTCTTTTACAGGAAGCATAAACTCTAAACCTCCCTGATCTAAGGCATAAAAATTGTTTCCTACTAGTACTTAACTGATGATGGGTTCTTCCAGAACCCCTTTTTCTTTTGAAAAACTCTTGAAAAGTAGGACGTAGAAAGACCTCAACTTTAAGAAATTTGTATGTTAACATCACACTTAACATCATAGGTAAGGCTTCTGGATGCTGCCATGATATACTTATTAAGTAACAAAGAATTTCCACACTGTACAAAACAAAGGATTTCAAAGGAACCATCATCTTTCTGATATATGATTTACCAAAATGTTATGCCTTAGGACAGGTTGATTCCCAGTGTACTATGCCAGAAGCTATCTGCTCGTTTATGGTCACATAATTTGATTCCTTCCTTTTCCTGAAAAAAAACCCCAAATCACCAACAAACCAACCAAACAAAAAAAACCCAAAACCCCTTTTCCCGCCACCACCCCAACCTCCCCAAACTTTATAAAGTGAATTTTACCTCCCTTAGCTCTTGCAAGTATTTTCTTCTCATAGACTGGAAATGGCAAACATAGCCTGTACAATGAGTTAGGACATTCTCCTGACACAGCAGTAAATCTGCATTGGACAGGCCTGTTTGGATGCTGGCAGAACGAGGCTAAGGAGGTAACCAACAGTGTCCCTCCTCCCCCCACTTCAACAAGGGGTCAACGATCCCCTTGGGGAGCAGATTCATCCAATGTGCCTATTCAAGCAGGGCATAAGCCCTTCGCCTTTGATCTCTTGACTGCCACACTCTCACATCACTGTTCTGTTTCATGATACAAATATGTAATCCCAATTTGAAGTCATCCCTCAATGCTACACACTGTACCTCTTAGAAAAAAAAAAAAGGTGGCTCTTTACATCAGAATAAGCATTGTTCTGTAAACTCAGCTTGTGACCTTACAGAATCACAGAAT
>VZTU01002539.1:0-23642 GCA_013400835.1 Zapornia atra | reverse complement strand
CCGGTAGAGCAGGATCACCTAGATTACGTCACACAAGAACATATCCAGGCAGTTTTTGAATGTGTCCACAGAAGACTCCACAACCTCTCTGATCAGTCTGTTCCAGTGCCCCCTCACCATCACAGTGAAAAAGTTTTTCTTAATGTTCACTCCTTATGTTCACTATGACTTCTACTAGCCTAGCAAGCTAAAGAACAACTAAATATATTGTTAGCTGGCTGGACACCTGGGCAATTTTATGTTATGCTTTGCATACAGAATAAGGGAAACACAGATTCAACTGTTCAGTTTTGAGAATCCAGGTCTCCTGGGCTGTCCCACAGGTGAGATAATGTATCTGGAAAGTCACTGGTGTGGTCATCAGATCTGCTTAGAAATCTTTAGCTGTTGAAATTTAAAGGTGCTACAAAAAGTGCTAATCTGCAAGAATTAATGTTTCTGCTAAATCTAGAAAAGAAATAATCTCTACTGCCAGTCTGCCATTTCCTTCTGGCTCCAGTGACGAAAATATTTTTTGCCTTGTTTTAAAGAAAACCTAAATCGTAAATGGAAATTTATATTGCCCTTGCATTCTTCAGCAAATGAGAAGTAATCCAGAAAGGTAAACAAGGGTAAAAAGAGTTATCAACTCCTCTGGTTTTAATTCAATACTTTTTACTGACTTTGTGTTGAGCTGATTAAATAAGCAATTTCAAGAGAAACTCATCTCTCACTTTTATCTTTCTCACTCTTTTGGCTGTGGTGAAAAGCTGAAAGACTAAGTCAAAAGGTGCATGAAGAAACATACTTCTCCAATGTATTACTTTTGCTTAAAGAAGAAATAAAATCTTTAAAAGCAATCTGTGACTTTTTTTAACCAGTTACATGGATTTTTTATAGTCAAAAGGATACGCTTTGAAAATGTCTGCAGTCCTTTCCTTTGAAGGACAAGTATATAGTTCAGAGGGACAAAACAGACTCATTTTTCCTATCAGATTTCATATAACAAAAAAGTAGTAAGTCTATTACTCCTGCTCTCTGGGGGCAAAGAAGGCTGAATCTCAGCTTTCCCTTGGCTTTCTCTCTAATGTATTACAAAGCCTTGGACTACACCTAAGACGTGCAGATTTAGCCTTCAAATCTCCATGGCAAGACTATAAAAATGAAAAAGCAAAATGAGAGCTTGCAAGAAGGAACAGGTTGTTTCAAGGAATGGTACCGCAGCAAGAAGTGCCACCTGCTGTCCTGAGGATACAAGCTCTCTGCTCCTCGGTCCTCTGCTGCAGTCAGCGCAGCGCGCCGAGCTGCATCCCCAACAGCATACAGACTGGGGAAACCCTCCACATCAGCGAGGCAGCTGCTTTCCGAGGTAACGCTGATGGTTCTTAGTCAAAAAAAGCAATTCCCAGTCAACTCTACAAGGCAGTTAAAAAGCACAGATAATTATAAATCTATTAAGTTTTGAATTAAACTGAGTCGTCAAGAAACTCATCTGAATGAACTGTACTCCGCAAACGGGTTAAAAAGTAATCTCTCAAGCTGATCAAGTCAGAGGCTTATGCTTAAAACAATAATGAATGCAATCATACAGATAAAATTGAGCAAGAGAACTGCAAGAGATCTATATGTGGGAGCAAACTCTTTAAATCCATTACGTATTTACAGTACCACGAGTTCCTTTGTCAGTGAAAGAGCACGAGCATAAAACTTCCTAAGGAAAAAGAAGTTTTGAACTTGCAAACAGCCTAGTCAGGCAGCAAGAATTTCAACCTGTCTGTATCACTGTTTGCCCTACCTATGCATCAGATAAACCTGAGAATGTTAAAGATTTATAACGAATAATTCATGCGCAGGCTGATTTTCTGAACATGCAAAACCAAAAGCTCCATCAAACTCACCGCTAAAAGAAAGACCATGCCTAACAGCTACCCTTATTAATTGTCCCATTTTGTTAATTTAACTAAAAGGGAAAATAAACTAATAATGGAGCAATTTATTCAAAGTAAGTTACATTTAAAATACAATCGAAATATACACAATTTATCATTTTTATTTTCCCCCCATGGTGTATTATACATGTATGATGCAGATGTATCCTTTCCTACACCTAGATGACTCCCCAGACCAGCCTTAAAACACCAGTGTTTACCTCACAGAGGAGTTATGAAAACATAAGTGGTTTTCAAGGATCCAGCTCCACATGATCAGTGCAGACCACTAGTCACTACAACATAGACTGATAACTGCAGAACAGTAAAATTTAGTTCATTATGACTATTAAATGCCTTAATAGAATTCTTAAACAAAGGAACCCTTTCTAATATGAAGATATATTTACGTGGAAGCGCTACACAGAGGAAATTAACTGATTTATTGTATTAACATATTTAGTGTATGAATATGTGGACCCTTTTAAATACTTTGGTCTGGATACTCTTGTAGAATTTATTTTTCTAAGTGTAGTGGCTCCTAAATATAGTCTCAGAAATCGAACAGAACAGGTATTGTTTGACACTAAGCTGGACAGGCTGAACTGTACTATACATCACAGATCTCTATTTCGTGTTTTATTTGTGACATTTCCTAAGGTCAATAGAACTTCAAACCCGTATAGATAGCTGAATTCAAATTGGCCTAAATGCAAAGTTTAGCAAATTTCTACACTAAGTTTCATATCTGGATTATTTAGCTTGCCATATGCATTAAATCTTGATGAATTCATATCAAATTTGAATACATAATGGATGATTGCTGCTATCAAAGGAAACAAAAGCATTGCTGTTTTCCCAGAATTTGAGCAAGTCAAACAATGTCTAAACTGTAGGTACTTTTCTGTATTGACCTTTACACATTGATAACAGTATTTTTTAGGTACATTAGATTAATGCCTGCTGATTTTTTTTCATAATAACCTATTTGCTTTACACTACTGCGTGTTTAGAAGGAGAGAACACAGCTTAAAATACTCACACCAAAAAAATAACAATAAAAATCATGCTGCATTAACCTAAGTATGTCAATTCTAGGAAATTACTATTATTAAAATGATGTTGATTCTGTTCCTTACTTTCCACTTGGCTGTTTCGTAATGAAATTTTTCAGAAGCATATAAGTGAACAATAACAGCAGTAAGTCTAAAATTATTGATAAAATTCAACAAGACTTTTCAAGAAACATGGTTGAGGGATGTCCAGCTAGTTTACCTCTCATTCTATGTTATTTGACATCTTACCAATACAGCTTTTTTTGAAAAGAAAAAATAATAATGATTCCCATGAAAATTACACAGCAATAAGCAAGCTCCACACATAATATGTGTAATGTTTTCAATATCCCAAATATAAACAATATTGCTTTGTATTCCATAACGTGCAGAACTCACTGCAGTGACAGACTGATTTTTTTTTAACCCATTGTCCTAAAGAAATACCAACTTCTGACAACTGTGGCATTCTTTTTATGCCATTCTTTGTCTCACAGAAATAAATCAGTTTGCTCTGACTCAGTCACAAAAGGTGTCAGGGCTGCCAGCCTTCACAAAAACATGACAAACAGATCTCACACACAAATGATTGGTAAAGTTGGCCCATTGCCTCCTATACAGTCACTGGGCCCCACAGAGAAGTGTTTGGCTCTGCCTTCTCTGCTGTCTTCTGACAATATTCACAACGGTAAGAACTCCCTCCCCTCCTGCGCCCCCCCTGCCTTCTTTGAAGCACATTACTTGCTCATAGTCAACTTGTTGACCAGGACTTCTCAGGTCCTTTTCTATCAAGCAGCTTTCCAGCTGGCTGGTCCCCAGCATGTAGGTGTTCCTGTCTGGGTAAGGGACCTTGTACTTCCCTTTTTTGTTCCTTCAGTTTCTGTAGGCTGTTGAGTTGTCTTTGACCTCTTACTCCTCTCAGTTATGTAACAGCTGCAAACTTGCTGAGGGTTCCATCATCTGGATAATTAATGAAGATATACAGTATTGGTGCAAGTTTCAAACCCCATGGTCACCACTAGTGACTGGCCTCCATCTGGACCTCATCCTGCTGATGAGAACCCTCTGAATCCAACAGGTCAGCCAACTTTCAGTCCATTTATCTTATCCATATTTCATGTACGCATATCCTCCTTGTACTGGGGAGCCCAAAACTGGGCACAGCCTGCCAGATGTACCACCTCAACATTTAGGCTTACCACAGTATTTTAAATCTCCAACACTGCTTACTACAAACACTTCAATTTGTTATTTGATCTACCTGGTTACAGGTCTGGAGAACTTTTCCTCTGCATTATAGTAGTGTCTTGGCCACACAGATGTCTTTAACATTGTCAAGTTAAATATACCTTTCTTTGAGGAAAAAAATACTCAATAGCTTTTTGGCTGTCATTTCAATCATTGTTGGACTGGAAGGGTTTTTTGGCAGGAGGACAGCATTTTGTTAGTTATGCATCTATGACTGTCACCCTCTGATGTGTGAATGATGGAAGATAAACCACTTCCATAGCATTTTCATGGGTTTCTGTGCTGATAACCAACTTCTCATTGCTACCTCACCTTATTTTCAGCTATCACTATGGATTTTCTGCCATCTATTCTAAGCATTTGTAACATAGGTTCCTCTTTAATACCAAGTACTAATTTTCTTCTCACTTACTTAACTTACACATAAATATAACTTCATTCATTCAAATGAACAAATTAATGGATTTCTTTATTGTAAGAGAGGAATTGATTCCTTTTATATAGATTCAGACCTAATGGCCAATACTTACTCTATTTTTCCTGCGTATTAGAGGTATAATGTTAAAATGATCTCCTTTCAGACTATAGCTCAGAAATAATCAGTAAGACATTATTAATCATGTTGCATTTTATGAAAGTTATTTTAAAGCAACATCCATCCTTCTGAAGACCTACCTTTAAATTCAGAGAGATTTATGAATTATTTACTGCATAATGGAACCTGAATTTCCTTGTATAGATTCTTTACTAGCAATATTTAAGGCAGCACTATATACGCTACATGCGGATCATTTCTTTCTAAAGATTAACAACAAATTGTAATGCATTCACAGATCATTAACCAATTTGTTACAGAAAAAATATTGACAGAACCTAGTAGTATTGGTTTCCACAAAAAAAAAAAAAATCAGTGCTTTTAGGCACAAGTAAAATTTTGTCCTCTGAGTTATCAAAATTATCTTGAATTAACCTTAATAATTTTTCTCACTTTCAGTCACAGAGAATGCAAATTTTCCACTCTGTTGCCAAGCTGTGGTGAATTTCTGGATAACAGCCAGGATCTAAAATCAGTTATATTACAGTAGGAGTATATTTTGCATTGCTGCATTCTCAATTACTCAATCTCTTCATGAGATCCGCCATATTAATTTCACTACTAGAACACAGTATATGGAATATAAAGGAAAAATTGTCTAAATACACAAGCCAAATGACCACAGCCTAAGAACTCCTTACAAATAAAACCCATAGCTGTTTATTTCTGCTAATGTTGCCATAGTTCTCAAAGCCCTTCCTTTTATGTTTTCTACTTCAGTGCCAAATTAACAAATGTTGTTAAGATCAAAACAGCTTCTTTTCTAAACATTTATAAGAACTGTAAGTCACCTGAAATCGGCTGGTTTTGTAAATGCCACGGGGATAAGGAAATGTTTCTGAGAGGGAGAAGATGGGTCAGGGTGTGGGATCTGTGACAGGGAGTTCCATGGGGCTTCAGCCCATATTTCATGGTTCCTATGTCAGACAATTGTCCATTCCACCAAAGGGAAAAAGGTGACAATGCTCTTGTCTTCTGTTCCAGCATGTCTCGTGCTTTAGAGGAGGTGGGCAGGGGACAATAAGGGTGCAGGGGTACAGCTAAGTTGTGAAGCTGCACAGGTATCATCATTTAGCAGCATCTTCACAGATCCTAGGTACTCCTCTGTAAAGTGGAGCTTGAAAATTGGTCATATGAAAGAATTTTTCTCCAAAGGTTTGCTGAGATAGCCAACTTTTGATTCACCTTTATCATAAGACAAATCTTTTTTCCTGACCTTCTGTATTAGCTTCTTTAAAAATCTCTGCACGGATTTAGAAAATCCTACACACTGGCTTGGAATGCTGTGGTTTCTTTTCAGATGCCTCTGAAATATCAATGTTTCTGGTGAGCCAACACAAAGAAAATCTAACCCCAACAAGTTTTAGGGACATTATCAGCATCATGCTGTCCCACACTCTATCTCCAGTCCTTTATATTTCCTGAAAATTAGAAAAGACAGAAAACCACCAAACAGTTCCTTTGTTATGAGAAGTTATTTCCTTGCTAATTGTTCCTAGCATCAATAATATATAACCAGGCTCACAAATAAGAAAGGGTGAAATACTGTACAGTGTTCTGCCACATATGACAAGCGTGGGAGGAAATACAGTTTAAAAACAAATAAGATCTTGAAGGACAGGCTCCGTGCCCTGGAACCTGAGTACACAGACAGTGCTGCAGTGAGGAGAAAAGAAACAAGTTGCAGACAATAGCATTGACAGTATAATACGACAGACAATACCAAGCAAGCGCTACTGAAAACTAATGAAGCACCTGCTCAGACTGATACCGAACCCCCAAAATCCCCAACGGACTCAATACTCTGGGCACATCTCTGTGCTGGACCCAGCTTAAGCATGGACACACATGGTGCTAAGAAAGCATCATTTACAGACAAACAGTCTCTGCACTGTTGTTCTCTGTGCAGATGAAATTAAAGACTAGAGAGGAACAAACCCAAGAAGAGCTTTTCAGGCAGCTGATGCCTGCACCACTGAATTTTTCTGATTACTTTGTAAATAGTTTCAGTTAGTATTGTATTTTTTTCATAATTTACTTTATCTGATAGTGTAAAATTCCTTTTACTTCTTGTTAGCAGTCATCAGAACTAATGCCAGGGCTCAGAACTGAGTTTTTCACATATTTAAACACAAGAAGCCCCACAGTTGTAAGTACCCGCTGTTGCCCATTTAGCTATGCCAGAGTGCTTTATTAAGGATCCAAGCGATCTATACAAAAAAATTCAAAGGTTCACCTCAAGTTCTTGAGCCAGCAAACACTTCTAAATTTTTGTTTTATTTTTCAAAGAAATCAGCCCTTATGCAATGCATAAAGTTAGTCAAGCTCAATACATATTTGGTATCAGTCTCCTCCCAACTCAGTATGAAGATGCATTGAGCTTTGATGCATAAGTGCAACATGTTCCCAGTGAATATTATTGTATTTGCAGTCATAAGGTATTACAATAATTATCTAGTTTTCTGCTCAAAAGAACACTATATCTGGAACAAAACAAAAAATACTGCATCCACCTTGTACATCTTGCATGTTCTCTTTATATCCATTGCACCCAGCACCTTACTGGGTATGGATTTTTAGCATCTGGAGAACCTATTGTCAGCTGCAAGCATCATAAATGGTAGCCTAACAGTAAGGAGACACTCCATCAAAAAACAAAAAGAAAGAAAATATGGTTTGACTGGTAACAACAGCAAAGCCAGAGCTACAGAAGACAACAGATGCTAGAGTCAGAAAAGGAAGGCAAATCATCCCAGTGCCTAGACTGGAACAACTCCACATTATCTGTGAAATCCTGTGCAAATGCTAGTTTGATATTTGAATAGCCAGCCTGTCCAGAATAAAAGAAATAGGCACACACTAAGTGAAGCAGTGTCTACTGTGACAGACAAGAAGTGGTGTATTTGGACTGAGGTATGGTTTTGGAGTATAAGAACTTCACAGCAAAATTATACTGCTTGTCTCTATGGCCTGAATAAAATCTCACCCAATTCATACTACTGAGCATCTGGGTGGCTGTGCTATGCTAACCATCTAGAGCAAGACTCAGTTCAAGATTAAGATCTCTATATTCAAGCATCTACATGTAGGTCTCTATAGGTGCAGTAGGTATTCGCATCTACCTTGTGTAGTACTTAATTCATTTGGCTCTAACCAGGCGTCTAAAACCTAAAACCATGTCTGATGTCCTGCTTGGCCTTCAGTTTCTACTCCAGAGGGTGCAATTCTTCACAAGACCAGTGCCATGTCTGCCCACAAGACCCTGTGTTCAGGCTAACGTATCTACAGTGAAACCTCAGTGCAGTCAATGAAGCCCAGGCAGACATTCTGCTGAATCTTGGCCGGATCTCCACTGACTAGAAAAGGAACTTAGGTGCATAACACCCATGTAGATGCTTAATTTCTGGTGTCTTATCTCACCTGGATGTGGTGTCACCAGCAGATTTACAGTGGCAGGGAGTGATAGGATGTTTCTTTGCCTCTCCTTTTTCAACCCTAACCCCCTGTGTATAGTTGTAGCCCCAGTACCACCTTGGTTGTGCAAGTGCTGCAAGGCAAAAGGAAAGAAGATTAAATCCTACTGCAGGGACTAAAGATACAAGCTGTGGCTACAGCCTTCACCAGGTCTGGGCACAACCCCATCCTGAGCTCTGTTCAGAATAAATCCTGTCTTCTTGTGTGTATCTGCCCTAAGGTATTGTAAGGAAAAAATATGATGAAAACACTAAGTACCAGTAATTTAAGGCATCTTGACAGAAATTAGAGACAAATAATAGATTTTAGCTTTGTGGATGACATTAATGTATTTAGGGTTTTTCTCTATGCGGTAGGATTTTAAATAAGTCTTTATGCAAGCTCTTTGCTACCTAGCCATTATTTAATTCCTATGCTAGAAAATCTGACAATTTTCTTAAAAGATGGTTTTATTCCCCATAGACAATAAAAATAGAGGGCTTTTTTAAAAGTGTTTTTCTATATACTATTGTCATTTTCTTACCGAATAATTTTCTCTTATCTGCTATCTCATCTGAACATATTGGCAATTATCTAGCTATATTACTGCTTTCTATAATTTAATTTTCAATTTGATTTTTTGGACCAAAGCCACTCTTTCTGTCTGAGAAATTCATTTTTTATGATCAGTATTACTGATCTTTTTAACAGCCTCTATCTGCAAATAATTTTTTTGATCAGCTAAAGCACATACTGAGAAGGAAACTAACATCCAATAATCATCTTTTCTTTCTTTTTACATTAACTTATCTCTAAACTTCCTCTGCTTCCTCCGTCAGAAAAGCTCCATTTTCTTCAGAAGTCTAATATTATAACTGTTTTTCTTTTCTCCTTTCCCTCCTTCCCACTCATAACTTGTAATTTGATCTGTGATAGTTTTAGAAAAAAAAAACCCAACAGTCTGATTTTAGTAACTTTCTATCACCCAGTGTTTCACAAAGTACTTATACAGAGCTGAGATCCAAATACTCCCAAACTTGGAAAAAGTCAGATTCACATTCGAATATTGCTGCATTATGCTATGCAGGAATACTTCAAAAATCCACCATAGCATAAGGCAGCAAGTCAGTACACTTCATTCTTTCCTAAGGTGAATAAAGGTAGTTTGCTACTAATAGCAGCTAAAGGAGGATGTGTAAGAAGAATTAATGTTCCCAGACATAGAAATACCTATCAGAAACAAAGGCAGCTGTCATAATTAATGTTAAATCTACAGCTGAGACTAATATTACTATTTGCTTTACATATATTCTTTGCTCTGACATCCTGGTGAGAACCAAGTCACCCTCTCAGCACCACACACAGAATACTCAGCCCTTGCTGCACCCCCCGCAAGGCTTAGAGAACTTCTTGTTGATAATGCCTTGATCTTTCGATACAGGAGATGACTCCAGCCTTTGCTTGGAGTCATTTTGGTCTGTGTTCTGAATGTTCTTTCCCTGAATATCACTCCTTGATACTTGTGCTAGTAGTTACCTACTTGGTTGCTCTCTTGTTCTTCTGGGGCACTTTAGTTACCTGTGTTGGCTCAGCCCACACAGTGGCAGGGACCAAGCTCACAGAGATTGCACTGGTGACCCATGAGTGCTCAGACTCTGAGGCAGCTCATCATTGGCTCAAAACAAAGCAAAGAAGCTTGCTGCAAGGATTAGACCCTGAGGACAACAGGTGAGCTATAACATGCTGGGTGCAGCCCTCCCTAACACACCATAGCTGAGATGATTGTTTAACAAAGTTAAGTCCATTTCAAGGACTGAGTTTAAAATTAGAAGGTATTTGTTTTGCCTGGAAATCTTTCTGTAGCACAGAAATGGAAGCATAACTGTACAATTTTTGTAAGGGTCAAACTAACATTGTAAAGAAGTAATGAGAGGAAAGCAGAGCTCTCAACAGAAATATAGGACATATCAAGGACCCTCCAGTGCCATTTTCCTGTGACAGGCATAAGATGGAACTAAAGGATAACAGGACAAAACTCTCCCTGAGAGAAGTTTGAGGGTATAAACTGGACAAGACGCATTGCTGTTGAAAGGAACATGAATTTACACCAGGCTCCACATCAGGTCATACTTGAAGATGTACTACCTGTCTCTTCCCTAAATGAATTTCAAAACATCTGAATACACAGCACAAGGTAGTCACATGTATTTTTAACTGCAGTGTCATTTACAGCCCCCTTGCCAAAAAATAAATCCGATGGGAATCTGTTTTGTGCTATGATCAACTGTTATCCCTTCTTGAAACTATTTGAGACTGACTTTTTAAAGTGCAATTATTACCTATATAAGAAACATTCAGTTGCACTGCACATAAGCTGCAATTCAGTCATCACATGTACAGAATCAATAATCTGTATAAATAAATCAACCCCACATGAAAAAGCTTTCACTTGTATAGCAACCTTGATTTGGCTAAGAAAACTGAAGTAAATAGATTTTGAAGTCTCCTTCAATTGAGTTGCAAGTTGAAGAGAGAAAACAATAAGGAAAAAATTAACATATTTTGCCAGTTTTGCTCATTGCTAATGTTTAGCTTGTCCTTATTTCTAATCCTCCTTTTTCTCTTCAAATTTTAAATTGTTTGCCTCACCAGAGCCAAATCGCTTTGATCCCTTAATTCTCAGAATTATTTTTCTGTGTTTCTTGTTTCTCTGCCAATCATTAATCCATCTTGTTGTGAACAGACTATTAAAAAATGCAGGTTATGCTAAGCATGGCAACGACATACTAGGTGCTTAGCTTCAACATCCAAAAGGTTGAAGACTTCCTGATTCACTGTATGTGCCAGTGAACAAGCTTTTCTAATGCTTTGCAAAAGGAATAGTCTTGCTGTGTCTGTTGTCATTGTTTCTCTTTTGACTATCATATTCTCTTGAGTATCACTGTCAAACTGACTTCTGTCAAAGCTAATTAATTCCTCTGTGATTGTATCTTTAACAGAAACACTGACTCAAAAACCTCTGTCATGATGATAACAATAAACTTGCGAGCTGATCCTCTTAGTATAAACTGGCAAACCTAAGGAGCTACTCCTTAAACTTGCATTGTTGGGAACACCATATGTTTCAGACATGCCCTGGCAGGGTTGTGCAGTTATGAACAGCTTTCAGCTCTACACTAGACATTTAACCCTCTCTTTTGCCCCAGTCATTGCTTTCACACCTTTTCTTCTATTGCTTCTGCATTGCTCCCCTCCAACATCTTTCTTCTCAGCCTTTCACTGCTCTACATTTCCTTTTTTTCTTTCATAAAATTCAGAATTTTCTTTAAGAAAAACTTCTTTAAAATTTCTTTTCAAAATTTCTTCTTCAAAAAATGTCTAGTTTCTGCACACCTTTCTAATTCCTTTCTGAAATGCTGGTTCCAGTCCAGCTGTCCCACTGATCTCTAAAATCATATGATATAGCGCCTACAACAAACACACCAGATTCTTCTTCTGCAGCTGGTTACCTTCTAGTTTGGCTTCCAATATTTCTGCTCTACTGGGACTCCAGGGATTCAGGTCTTAAAGGGATTCCAGGTCCGTTTATCAAGCCAAACATCAGGAGCCTTTCTTAACATTTTTCCATTTACCTCCTCTTTTATTTTATTTATGAACCAACATTTTAGTCTTTATTTCAATTTTATACTGATTCACATTTGAAATTAGGTACTTTCCTACCTACATCTTTCCACAACTTCTTCAGCTGTCCTCAAGGAGGTATTATAATTTCTCTGATACCCAAGGATCCTAAACTGGTCATTTACAAAAAGCTATTAAAGATTCACTTTATGATCCATCACCTGATTATGTCCCTGCTTACTGCAGGGGGGGTTGGACTAGATGACCTTTAAAGGTCCCTTTCAACCTAACACATTCTATGATTCTATGATTCTACCTTAATCAGATCTTCTTCAAGGACCATGAACTGTCCCTTTTTAGAGATGCAAAAAGTATACAGTTTATACCAGGATTTTTTACAAAGAAATAATTTTTCATTCATATTTTTATAAATGAAAAAATTTATCATTTTCTATAATGCAGTTTCTATAGTGTGGAAATATTTCCCTTTTTTCATTATTTATCTTCCTAGATGAAGAAGTCTAGATAAGAAAAGGGGGGTTTTCCTGTTCTTTGTGTATTAAGAAAATGAAAGAAAAGTATCATGACTGACTGGAAAGGCTTCATTTGCTATTCAGACTGCAAAAGCAGTAACAAAGGCATGCTGTTAGGAAAATCAAGTTACAGTAGTGAAAAAATATATTAAGTATATCCTAAAAGAAGCAATACAATGTCTTTGACAGAGCTCAGACTTTTAGGAAACAAAATGTTTGTATTAGGAACAAAATCTCAGCAAGACTGTGGTTAATTCCTGAAGCCACCCCTGTAGCACCCCCCCTCCTCCACCAGAACCCGGCCGCACAAAACTACAACAAACAGACATGAATTGAACACAAATTATAATGTCAAAAAGAGAATAAAGAGACCATGGAAACATTTGTCAGCTTGAGGAAACAGTTCTGTCCAACTTAAAGTGCAAATGCAAATCTGAGGCAGTCAATATAAAAATCCAGCAGTGGGGATTTTCATTATAATGGTGCAATATAAATGAGCAGGTGGATAGGATCTCTAAACATAACAAGGAAATTGCTGTGATTTTTTTATGTAATAGAGAGATTGGTTTTATGTATTAAGAAATTTTTTATGGATTAAAGGCACAACTTCAGACATGATGCTGCAGAGGTTAGTCCGGTAAAAACTGATCATACAAAATGGATTGCTGTAGAAAAGGTACATCTCTAGCCTTTCTTGTATGATAAGCTTTGCACAAATGCTGCTCCACACCTTTTGTGTGCAGGTAATGGAAAATACCTTACTGGGGAAAGGACGGTGAAAAGTTCTAGTTCAACAGTAGGCATTATTTTAAATTATTTTTTTCAGTATTTATGATATAGTCATATAGAAATCAAATGCAGACTGGAGTCTGCCACAGGGCTCCGTCCCCTTTAATTCAAAATAAATGACTGACAAAAAGATTTACCATCAGTAAAGGTATTAATCAAAACCTAAATAGCTTGATTGTTATTTATTTATTTATTTTTACTGACAATTCTAATTACAAAAATGTACTTACAGAAAAAAACCCTTGGCCAGATGCTGATCTCAGGTAGCCAAGCATAAATCTGGAGTAATCTGATTGCTCTTGAGAACATAACTCCAGATTTACTCTCATATACCTAACAGTTCAATCTGTCCCCAAGCTTTAGTAACTAGTAAACCCCTTCTGTTCAGTGTTGGGGTGTTTTGATTTGTTTTTTTTTTTCTCCATTGCAAATGTAACCTAGTGTGCGACATCCAAATATATGGAAGCTATTTTGAAGTTTTAAATGACGAACTATTTCATTTTTGGAATGCATTGAAAAAGGATGCTTACTGTAGGAAGAAAACAACTCTAAGTCAAAGATTGCATTGTTGCACTGTTCTGCAAAATGAAGTCTTCAATAAGAACATGAGAAAAGCAGTAAAAATTGATTTTTTTTTAATGTTTGTGGAATATGTTTATCACCTTCTGTTTCAAAGAACATTTTTTCAGATTGATATTTTAAACCAAACTATCAACTCTGAGATGACTGTCCAAATACTGAAAATTCTCTATGTTGGGAAGGTAGGAGCCTGACTGTGAGCTCTGTTCTTTTACAGACTCATCCTGAATGTTTAGCCAGCATCCAGTTTGTTGTGCCAGCCACCAGAATACAAATAAGAAACAAACATGGCGGAAAGCGTATAGGGAGAGATTGTTTAACACTGAGTGATTTCTCCAGAACTCATTATTTTAATAATGAACACAGCTCATCCATGACAGTCACAAGACCAAATTTTAATGCAAATATATTCATCGGTTCTGGAACCACTCTAGCCCTAAAAATCAAATTAACAATATCCATCAAGAGACATAATACATTTGCACACTTCCAAAAAGGGAGGAGGTGCTTTCTCCTTAGTAGCTGAGAAGGTTAAATATAGATTCTGGTTGACAATGTCCTTCTATAAGCAAGAACAATACCATAGCAACAGTTGCTATTGTTTAGTTATAATGTTAGAGTACAAAAAGTACTGGAGGAATATGAAAAATAATACATTGAATAATTTAAGAAATAGCAATATTATACATCTAACATCTCTCATCATTAAGCTCTAAAAATGTGTGGACATAGACACTGAAACATTACATTTACGTTTCTAATGGTACATCAGCTGCAAAAGCTATGCATCCTAATAGAAGCATTGTAGTGAGTCACATTAATTATGCAAGGTTATAAAGTAAGTTCAACTCTCTTATAGGTGTCCCTGCAGGCCCTACCTGTGATGAAGAGAAAGTCTGAATGACTCCACTATGGTGAATAGGGATGTGAAAAGCAAACTCACTGTCAGCTTATCCCAGGGGCTCGGAGAATGTATGTCCACATTTTTTTAATACAACATACTCAGGCAGAACAGCAGCACTTAAACAAATATCCTACTTGTAGCTAGGAAAGGATAATAATATCTATTTTTAGCCTGATTTGGGGTTTATCCAAATACAACAAGTCACATAATTATAACACACATAAGGAGATGTGCTGCCTTCTTTGGAAGCCTTCACAGAGGCATGCATGGGGAAACAGGTAACTGTACCCCTGCCTCACTGTGCATTCCTGGCATCCATTCCTCTTTTTTACCCATCCTCTTCTAGCTTTATCCCTAGCTGAAGCCAGTCTTAGATACCAAAGCTGCCAAAAGACTCTAGGAATTATGCAGCTGTGGAGTACAGGAGACTGGCAAACCAACATAGAACTACTCTAGAGACAAAGGAAATAAAACTCTCAGACCAGAGAGTCAGTCACATTCAAACTACTTTTGTAGTCACAGCTAGAGACAGGGTAGGAACCCTATGCCAAAACTAGAAGATGCTGTCTTCTTGTAAAGCCTTATGCCAGATTAAGCTGCCCAGGAAGCTCATGTTGTCTCATCCTTGCAGACCCTTTAGGAAAAATGAGCTCAACTTCCATGTCAAAGTGTTACAAAAATCATCTTTCTGTGTATAATCTAGTATCTCATGAGCTGACATGTCTCTTGAGGAAACCCCATCAGCCATTCCACAGCTTTGTTCTTGTCCTTCATGTGGCTAAAGATAAAATTTCTCTTCCATACCAGTGGCAAGAGAATGCATATTACATTTTTATGTGAGACCGAATTACTCTTCTTTTTAGAGAGCACCTTTTTTTTTTCTCCAAAGCATATTTATATAAAAAAACACTACCCAAAACCACAACAAACCCAAAATTTTCAGAATAACTAAACCAGTTGTAAATTTGGGTTAAGTTTCACATTAGATATTTTTAAATATCCAAATAATTAACCTTAAAATATCCAAAGTTAATTGTTTTCCTATGTTCCAAATGTTTTATTTGATAGCACTTGGAGTGGGGCTGGAGGAAAGCTAAGGAAACAAAAACATATTCACCAAAATTATAGGAAGCTGATGCAATTTCTTCTTTTTTTCTGTGAGGATCTGAAGCCATATCTCCTCAAAAACGACCTAGCTACAACATTGTAAGGTATTCTATAGAGGTTTGTTCACAGTCTCTCCCACTGATTCTGTTCCACCTTGCATGGACTACTTAAATATTCATTAAGCCAGTGAGAAGGAAAATGACTCAGTATTAAAGCACTTTCCTGGAAGGTGACAAATCTTGGCTCAAATCCAGAGCAGAAGATGGAATCAAGGTCTCTCTTTGCTTAGAAATATATCCTAACCAAGTTGTATTTAGTCTTTCTTTATCGTCCTAGAGAACATTTGGCCTCTACAAAGTGGAAGACAGTCAATGAAAGGTGTTGAACACCCAATGCAAGGTAAGGTGGTGGATGAGTCACCCTGGAATGTGCAAATTTAAACTTGTACAGGGAGGGGCTGGTGTGAGCATGAGATGAAATGGACAAATTCATCAGCTAGAGGGCATGCAACCACAGTGCAACTGCCCTTTATTTCATCTGCCCCATTTTCAGTTTTACAATTATACCTCCATTGCTCTGTTTTGAGCCTTACATCAGAGTTCAGCCCTACAACAGAAGACTATGACTATTGTTCTCATGTCAGGTCGGAAAAAAAGAGGATGGGTTGTTAAACTGCAGCTTGAGTCTCCAGGATCACGAGACATCTTAGATTCAAACTTCATCTCCCAGTGTCTGGATTTCTGGGGAAGTGAGTGGTAGAAGTGGTCTGCAGAAAAGGCCCACTTTTGCTTCCAGCCCTATCAAGTGTTAAAATTGATAAAATACTGTGTTTATGTTAACCTCTGGTAAATGTTAATACAGTAGTGCTGTTAAAAACTGACTCTGTCTGCCACCAGCAACTGTGATGGCAAAAGGAAGATACCAGTCTGGGACTCATATGTTACCCTGAAGCTGTTGATGGATAAAAGAGAAGATTACTTGCCATGGCTACTGTATCCCTGAAAGCTAAAGGAACACTTTAGAAAGAAAAGATACCAGTATTACAGCTCATAGGAAATGAGATCTCTTCTTTTTCCTTCAATATCTTCCTTCAAGCGAAAGATAAAACCAGAAGGATACCTTGAACAGAACTGCATTATTTTAGATGTTTATGTTCTGAAATATCAAATACTTGATTTGCTTAACCTAATACAATTCAGTTACTTTGGACTGTAAATGTCCCAGATAATCCTGACTGAAAATTGATTTAAGATCCCTTAGAAGCTGTAAATAAGAGCCCACCAAAAAAAAACCCCAACCAAACCATCAGGGCCTTACTTTTTGAAGCGATCTATTTATCTGAAGGAACAGTAAGTCATATTGATGGCATTCATCTTGAAACCAAGTTATGACACAAGACCAGAGAGTAAGAAACTTTACACTCTTCCCCTCGCCTCAGTGCATAAACTTGAAGGGCAAGAAGTCACCTAATGTCACCAGAAGGCAAACAGTTTCCACAGAGATGAGGAAAGTGAGGTCAGTCATGCAGAATACAGCAAACATGACCAGATCTGCACTGCCCCAAGGGGACTGCTCTGTACAGTCCTGGCCCAACACATAGAAGTAGCAGAGTCTCCCCACTGGCCAGCCATTCCCAGTGACATCTCAACCTCCATCATTCAGCACCAGAACATTTTCTGAGCCCTTCAAAACCTCATAGGAGATTCCCTGACTTGAGATTTCTTCTTCAGACTATGTACCTACTGCTCCAGGGTCCTTACATGAGACAAACAATAGGAAGGACAGCAGTGAGGCTGTGTATATATAAAAGAAAACCTTTACTGTAGAAAACTTTCCTTTCCTTGTTCTTTTTTTTTTTTATGGTTGCTGTTTCTAACCTGGCAGTCATTTTGGGTTTGGTTTGTTGTTGTTGTTGTTGCCTTTGCAAGCAAACAAAAGGAAGGATTTTTCTATCTTGCATTTTAGAATATTTTTTTATATGTTCAAGAAATATTTTTATTAATTATTAAAAATAACTGCTGATTCCCATCAGTTGTAAGATCAAAAAGAACAGATGTGATGGAATCTTCCTTCTATCTATTGCACATGAGCACTAGCACACACCACAGATCCTGACTCTACATTGCCCATGCAAAGAGTTTAAAGTCCCTAGCATGCTGACTTAGTGCATGCTCTTGCACAGCAGAGCTCTTCTCCTTACATTCAGTGTAAAATATATGCCTTTAATGTCTATGCTTGCCCTCATGGGTTACGTAGATATTTCTGGGTTTCAAGCTTAAAAAAAAAAATTGTCATCAGCTCACAGAGCCTGTAGAAAATAAACATTACAGCAATTTTAGACTTTCTAATACTGCCATGAACTCTCAGTTGAAACCTTCTGAATTCTGTTAATGAGTTGGAAAAGGATACTTTGCCCTTCCACTACTCTAATGTTACGCTACTGAGGTTCCACTGAGGTTGAATCTTGATAAGGGTTCAAAGCCTCTAGCTGCCAGCTGGAATTCTGCTAAATGCAGATCATCAGAGAAAAAATGTACAAATGGTGCCTTAGAATATGCATGTGTAGCAGTGAACTCCAATCACAAGTTAAATTCAAGGCAACTTTAATTTCACTAAAAAGCAAAATAACATCTAGTTTTAGAAATCCTCATCTTCCTCAGGGTAAGATGTTCATGGGAAAAGAAGACACTGAATTATAATTGCTGCAACAATAATTTATTTCAATTAAATAAATTCATAGTATCCTCCTGCCACCATGTAAAGCAAACTTTAACTTTTGGTATTCTGTTCTTAACGCAGTCTGAATGTTAGTGGATTAATCTAGGTGGAGTCTTAGTTTAGAAGAGTCCTGACAACTATGCGTACAGTGATGGGTCATGAAGATCCATTACTAATCATATTCAAGGGTAGACTGTTATTTCTGAATTAGATTGAAGACGGCTTAGAAGCTATTCACAAGAGATATCAGAAAAACAGATTAATTTTGGTAAACAGCAGTGAATTTAGCCACATATTTTATTCTCTATCTTATGCGGTTAATAGTTCTAAAATTCTGTTATCTACCGGCTTTTGAAGATCCAGTCCATTGCTTACATAAACAGGCTATTGTAAGGATTTAAACATTTTCCTCACCATTTATAAATTAAATATAAACCATAATAACATACATTAATCTGTATGTATCTACGTAATTAAATATAGAGATCCGGACTTAGTCTTGTCAAATGTCAATATGGAGAGGCGTATAAGATGGGATTCGATCAATCTATCTATTATCTATCTCTCTATCTCTCTATCTATCTCTCTATCTGTCTATCTATCTATCTGTCTATTTACCATCTGTCTGTCTGTCCCTCTACCTATTCATTTATTTATAATAGGGGGTTGGTTAGTAACCAAAGCATGTAACCATGCTTTAAAAAAGCTCTCAAAGTACAGACTTGTCAAATTTATTTTCTGTTGGGGAGCACAAACAAAGGAAGGAGGAGGTCTTGGCCAGATCCATTAGTCAATAGAACACTACATGTCATTATGCTTACTCTCATGAGCTCAAGAAGAAGCAATAACCACAACAGCACCTGCTTTAAACTCAAGTCGCCGTGGATTGCTTAGGCACAACCACAGCTACAGAAACTCCAACTTGGGTGTTTGTGGGTGGAAATGGAGTTGGTTTAGGAAGCATCTGAAGGTGTGTCAGAAGCTGGTAAAGATGGGGCTCTGCAACTAATTCTTCCTTTATCTGTCGAAGGTCAAAAGTATGGTCAACAAAACAGAGGAAGCTGCAAGGTCCACATGAAGGGATTCTCTCTTGAAACATTTAATATTAACCACTTATATAATTTATATGTAAACACTTCATCACATTTGGACTCCAATCTTGTTTACTATCACTGTAACTGAGGTACTAAAGCTAAGCTTGCCTGGCAGCTAACGTCAGCAGTAGTCATGGTAGCAGCGCACTTCCACTTAGAAAATGAGCCCAGGTCACCGTTCAAGATACTAAGCAGAACAGCGTGGGGATGTTTGAATTACTAACGCTTAAGACTCATCTGCTCTATAAGGAAAAAAAGACATATATTGGGCTTCATTGTCAAGTAATAATAACCAAAAACCAGATATTCAACTGTGTCTAAACCCTAAACATGTTTCTGAAATGCCAATTCCATGACTGCCTTTTTTTAAAAAATATACCTAGTTAATAATATCTGCATTAGCTGCTAGATAGTTCCTGATACTGCAAAAATAAAGGGTCTCTGAAAAATGAGACTTTTTGCATGGTTTCCATGTCATCGGCATTACAGTCATCAAATTTCCAGTTTTAATCTACAGGTTTAGGACACGAGCTGACATTATACCAGAAAATATAAACACAGCATGCCAAAAACCTGAAGTAATCCCTTCTCTCTGATCATCACTAATAAGAACTGAGCTCTCTCCAGTTTCAGAGATTGTCCTTCAAGAAAGATGTAGACCAGCTGAGCTGAATCCTTAGGAGAGCAATGAAGTCGGGAAATCATGATCTATAAAGAAAGGTTGAAGGGTCAGTTAAATTAAAGCATATTGAAGAGGCATACAACATTATTCAAATACATAAAAGGCTGCTGAAAGGAGAAATAATATATTTCACTGTGCCAGTGGTGAATAGTGCAAAAAGTAATTTGTTTGAATTAGCATGAAGATTTAGATTATATACTAGCAAAGTTTTTCTGATATTGTGTGTAGTGTTACAATGGAAAAGATCAGCCTGGGAAACTGGTTGAGGCTCTGGCACTGGAGATCCTTCAAAGATGATTAGACAAGCATCTGACAAGAGTGATCAAGACTCAGTCACCCTTGCCATGGAGCATAAGAACCCACTGAGGCTTCCTTGAAGTCCTTGCTGGTCCCGTGTTTTGCTGCCCATACAGATTAGTGTTCCTCTGCACAGCAAGTTCGGAAGGAACGCAACCTTAGCTGTCATGTTTAAATTCAGTTGTGATTATTATGTGTAATTTATGGATTACTGGCTCTGCTCAAAGACACAGCTTGAAAATAAATGTGCATCTTTTCTGTATTGATCAAATTGTGTGATCATGATCAATAGGAAAGATGCATAATATTTCATCTGTTAATCTGTTTTGTATTTTAGAGTTTGTGATTCATATCAGCTCACTTTTGACATCTGAAAGTTAGATGTCTGGTGTAAGGCTTCTTTAAGATGCAAGACATCTCTTCAAGTGAATTCACCTTACTCTTATGGTCATAATTAAACAGGGTGGTTGCTTACTCTGTGGTGTCTCTCTCTTTAGACAACACAGGAAGCCCCATCATCTAGACAACTTGTTTCTGTGGGTTGCCAAGATAACTCTTGAAGTTACTGAAGGGATTTTGAAAGGAACAAATAGCAATCCTAGTGTGGAAATGTAATCTGCATTTCAATTCATATCGCACTACACCAGTGTAAATTCTCAGATCTGTTTCAGGGTTCATGCTGAGAGGGTTCTGCCTCTTCCATATATCTAGGTATGTTTACAATGTTTTACAATTTGGCAGGGATTGTTTGAAGTATGTTATGATGTTATGAGCCAGTACATTCAAATCACCTGGACTGCTGAAAGAGAGGCTTCCAGAAGGCAGACATGCAAACCAATTTCTCCCTAAGACAAATATATGATTGCTTCTTCAGCTCTGTGGCCGCATTCAAAAGCCTGACCCTTCTGCCATGCCACTCCATTCCCCTTCACACTATGTGAGACTTAATTATGTCTTCCACTAAAGGAAAGCACAACATCTGATTTCAGCAAGGTTTACAAAGTCCTGTTAAATTTATGTCAATATTTCATAACAAAATTAAGACAATGTGCATTTGAATACAACTATTTGTTCAAACAGAAGAAGAAACTCCCTATGGTAGCCCTTATGAATTATCTGGCACATCCTGGGCCTGATATCAGTAAAGAGGTTTCAAACAAGACCCCATGAATAAGGAAGACATATCCTTATACTGTTAGATTTTTATTATAGTACTGTAATACTAGTAGCCTTGCTTTATTAGCAAGCTTACTTTGAAACAGAATACGTAATTTTAAAAAATAAATTGGTACAAGATATTTTTTGTGGTGTGGATATTATATAAATCAAATTTCATTGTGCAAGAATGTGTACACGGACAAATAATTCTTTCCTAAGTTATAACTGATATTATATACAATATGCAATTAACATAATTACTTTCCCACTGCATGGATAAATAAGACATATCCCTTAATTTCTCATACAGCTTTGGAAAGTTATCATAAATGCTGTTAATGAAAATTTAGTTTTGGCTTAGATGCTCTAATATCTTTCGTGACATGAGCTCTAAATGAATTCCAAAATCAGAACCCAGCACAGCAGGAAGCTGCAGCTGATAGGAAAAGATCTGCTCAATGCCTGATATATTAATTAATAACTTCTTAAGTGTGGCACTTTCATTGAATACAATGTTAAATGAAGGTCCTGAACAATATATAGTTAGTGTGGAAGACAACAGATAATTTCATTTGTGTCAAAAGGGTCAGTGGGAACAATTTGCTTGTTAACTCAGATGGCATTCCAGTAATGCACATATCATCGAAGAAAGTATTTCTTTTCTTCATAAAGACTGAAGATATTAAAATCCAACTGGACAAGAGATTGAACAACCTGGTCTTTTTAAGCCTGCTTTGAGCTTGGGGGGCAGATTAGGTGATCTCCAGAAGTGCCTTGCTACCCCAGCCATTCTGTGCTTCCAGCATTCTGGGAACAGGCAGGTGGACCAAGAAAACACAGAAAATAACTGCAATGCAGTGATGTGTGTGTGAACCTTTCCTTTTCTTGGAAAGTTCTCTTTCCTTTGGTATAAGTTTATTATTTTGGTTAGACATTCAGTATTATCACCCCAAATCCCATGTTTGCAGATGGACTATCTGTCCCACAGGGAACTCAATAACAAAGAAAAAACCCCAACAGATTAAAGACAATGCAGTATAATACAATAAGATGAATTAATATATCTGAGCAAAATGAGGGTAACATTCTTTACAGTTTTGTTGTCTGAAAATCTGACATCTGTGGTAATCTAGCCATACAAGGCCCCTCTGTGAAATAGGTGGGATTAAGGCATCTTTAGAGGACAAGATCTTTACCAATTAAAAAAGGTCCTTAAGAGACCAATCACTTGCTGAAAACTAGACACTGAGCTTTTAGATAGATAGCAAATCTTATGGAAAAGGAACATAAGGAGACATTCAGAGAACTTAAATGAATGCTAGGAACATGGTGTTAGTTGGAGAGAAGCCAATCAAACACATATCTTACGATATATTTTCTGTGTTCAAATCTCAACACAGCTTTATCATCTGCCTTTATTTAGATTTGAGCAGTCTTAGTTCAACAAGCACTCTTTAAATTCAGATCAAGTCCCTAGTTTGAGAAAAGCTCAGCAACAGTCCCCCAGGACAGTATTTCTGCAGTTCTGGATATGTATTTTCACCATCTTGTTGTTCACATGCTGCTGTTCATAGCAACAGCACAGCCTACATGCTGTCAGGCAGAGCAGAGCAGACAGACAAGCTTGTCCCAGTCACCGCGAAAGCTTCAGAGGGATGAGGTAGAACTTGCTGTGCGAGCATCTCTCCAGTATATGCCACTCTAGAACAAACACTTCTCAAACCTCAGCATTATCCTTTCTTCCTGGTGTGTTCACAGTGAAGCTGTATCCTTCCTTGTGAGTTCAGTCTTTTCTTTGAATGCATTCACATAGCCTTGTGAAAAGTATCACACTTGCTGTCCCTTTGTTCACAGAATCACAGAATTACAATCACAGACGCACAAAGTTGGAAAAGACCTTTA